>JAQGBJ010001825.1:0-20286 GCA_034698345.1 Sphaeridia pumilis
AAACCCAAACTCCGATTGCCTCTTAATGCTCTCCCGGGCTTAACAGTGACGAATATGGGCGATGGTTTACTTATTGTCCGTATTCCCCTGGAACAGAAAAAACTTAAGGTGACCATTAATCTTCCACTCCAGCAGCAATATGACAGCTTTGGCTTATATGTTAGCTGGGGGCGCAAATGGACGAAAAATTGACTGACTTGAATTTAATGTATGTATTCTCTAGGGTGACCTAATTGTTTCATGTGAAAACGTTGTCGAAACCGTAACCAAGATTATCAACATTTGCAATGGGAACAAGAACTTGCTGAAAATTGAACCTCCGGGAGAGTAAGTAGCTTTATCTCAATTTTCAACTCTTCTTAAGTTTTATAATCTATAGTATTATTGCTTTAAAATTTCCAGGGTCAAGCACCAAATGAACGGTGGTAAACAAGGCGTTATCGAAGTCAAGAAGACCGACGCTGGAACAGCATACGTCCGCAGCAAAGGACACCTGATTGTGGTAGGTTTCGCATAATTTAAAAATTACAAGTTAATATCCTTACTATGGCATCGAGAATTTTGCGTAATTGGCAAATTGTTTTGCAGAACACATCTTGCTAGACCTGGAGGCAGCTACAATTTTTTAACCTCAACTTCCATCAACAGATGCACATGACTAATAAAATTTCAATGGATACAATTTCTATTGTATGCAATCCTAATTTAAGCTATTTTTCTTGAGCCTACTATGAAAAATATCAGACTTGATTCTAAAGTAAGAGAGACAATAAACAACAAGTAGAAATACGTCGTACTGTAAATCAATGTAGTATTTATTGAAGCGTCAATTAACTTTGTGAACGATTCAAAACAATCAATTTTAAACAAGTAATTCTATTAAGTATGGCAACAGTTAATGTCAATGAGTGCATGAAAGTCGTGGTCAACAATATCAGCGATACTTATGATAAAAGAAACTTTATTCTAATTTAGTCGTATATATATGTCAGCAGCACTCATAGCTCCACCTTCAGGGTGTTGGCAAAAATAAGGCGGCGAAACACGCTGCTTGGCAGGTCCCAAAAGCGCTATTACAACCGAGGATGATGGCGGGCGTTGCGAGTCCAGCGGTAACGGTTCCGAAGGTGGCTCCAGCGGCAGTGTAGCAGGCGACAACTACGGCAGCGCATCCTGCTTGACATATGCCTAATGCCAAGGGTCCTCCTTCAGCCACCGGGACCAGCGATGCAAGGACCAGAACAACGATAGAAACAGTGAAGTACATCTTGAGGGATGCCGCCATGGTTAAGTGACCTGAAATACGAAAAAAGACTTTTTTTAGTGATATTATGAAGATGAAAGCCTTGCCACTTTGAATCCTCAGTCAGTTAGTTGTCTCCACATGGCGACAACATAAATTTTCGCAATTGATAATGACATAATGAATTCTTAAACTTACTTTTCAAGCAGACGAATTAAATAACAGAGAATGCGTCCAAAGAATGGCCGGAAGCTTTCTTGCCGGGTAATCAAGAGTTGTCAGCGATCAACGGTCAGATATAATACGTTAGTTAATAATAACGATGGACGTTATTCGAAAACTCTTTGGCTGCTGGAGAGTCTATGGACAAGTCCACCTTCCGGAATCTGACACAACAATGAGCTCTCCTATTTTCTAACCAACCTCCGTATCAGCAAACAACCGTCTTTTCATCCCTTAAAAGAATAGACACAACAATGAGCTCTCCTCCTACTTTCTAACAATCTCGATTGCTACCGATGCAATGTACCTTTAGCATTTTGACTAACATAATCACCTGATCCCTTAAGGCGAACACAACAGCACCTCTCAGCCTTACTGCTATTTAAATGGTTTATGACAGACCGATAGGCCCTTCTGGCTGACCGCCACAAACGATGCACATACAACAGTAAAATGAACCTTATATATACACGTAATCATAGACAAGTAGATTATACGGAAAGAACTATATGAAATGGGTACTAGAAGTCATATATTTTTATTAAACTTTAGAATAAACTCTCTGTGATCGATGTAAAACAATCAATTATGAAAATCTATCTATATGTATATATACTGCATGTAAATAAAAACAGCATACAATGTCAAACAAACAATATTTAAAGTCATAACTAACGATGATAATGTACTACAACTGTAATAACCACTATGAATTGAATTTACTGTAAGGTCCTTCAGCAGCCCTTAAAAGGTTCCAATATCAAGGCGTTGGAGCAAGTATGGCCGCGGCACACGCTGCTTGACAGACTCCATAGGCAGAATTGCAGCCAACGATGATGGCGGGTGTTCCGGCTCCAGCAGTAACGGTTCCGAAGGTGGCTCCAGCGGCAGCGTAACAGGCGACAACCACAGCAGAGCATCCTGCTTGACATACGCCGTATGCCAAGGGTCCTCCTTCGGCTTCCGGGACCAGCGATGACGCTACCAGGATGACGAGGGCGAGGGCCAGAACGGAGTACATCTTGACGGATGCCATGATGGAGGATTACCTAAAATAGAGAAACCAAACACTTTGTTAGAAATATTCTTATCAAAATTTTTCGATAGTATATCCACGAAGAGACCACATTAGGGAAATTACAAAATAAACGAAACTTACCTTTGAAATAGCACTTTGAAGTAGAATGTCAAAAAACGGCTACAGATGGCTCCCGAGGTGGTCACGGAGAATGGTCAAAAATAATACGTTAGAACTGTGTGCTACTTGAGGATCTATCGACTAGTGAACCTTCCGAGATCTACAACCACAATGAGCCCTTGAACGTTCTAACCAGCTTTTATATTGTATAATGCACCTCCGTATCAGCTAAAAACTGGCTTTTTATCCCTTAAAAGCAAAAATGACGATAACAATAACTTTTAGTCCAGCTATTTAAATGGTGGATGAATCATTCCACGAGCCTCGAACAACAGGAAAATAGAAACGCTGCAGAACGAAAAGAGAACAGGAACATTTATACAAGTTGAGTCTTGCCCAAATTAGTCACGAAAGCGGTCTAGTATCGAACCTGACTGGGAAATGAGGCGTCATTAGAATAGATCAGTACAAACCAACATCGATCAAAAACTCTATAGACATGAAATATACGTGTAGTAATTCATATCTGGCACTATCGAAATGAAGATATCAAACCCTGCCTTGCATGTAATATGTACTTATTCTATTCCTGGAAACAGCAGATCGATAATCAACAACTTTAAACTGCATTAAAAGTCGAGTGTTTTATTGAATCTTCAATGCACTTTGAAAATCTATTAAAATACAAGAGATATGTCGTGTTGAAAGTCTATAGTCGGACAAATTTCACGGGGACAACTTCAAGCTTCAACGTTATAAATTTAAATATTGCAAGCGTTATAATTGCAGCCTTTCGAAATTTGGCGACTTGTTCAGCGTTCAAGGGGTTGGAGTCAAGAGTACTGCGGCACACGCTGCTTGGCAAGTCCCGTAGGCAGAATTGCAGGCGAGAATGGCGGCAGGCGTTCCCACTCCAGCAGTAATCGTTCCAAAGGTGAATCCAGCGGCTCCGTAGCAGGCCACAACAACCGCTGCACAACCTGCCTGGCACACTCCGTATCCGATAGGCCCTCCGTCAGCTTCCGGAACCACCGATGCGATGACCATGATGGCGATGGTCAGAACCAAGTACATCATACGTGAAGCCATGATTGACAAGAATCTGCAACGATGAAAAATCTGGCGTTAGCGATTTCAAAGATGTTGACATACCTTTTGTACATTCATAAGAAAATAATATGCTTCTATTTCTTTAAGAGTAAAAAAATTGCAGCGTACTTTCTCTTTTTCTTCAGAAGCGTCTTGTCAAAAAGAAGGAATTTACCACAATTGGTTGTCTGATAACCAGGTAACCAACTTCGGTAACAAAATAATCTCTCTTTTTTAAGTAAACAGTCAACTAGTCAACAAGTTAAAGTCGAAATGACCTCCCGAAAGTTTCGTCTGGATATTTATATGTCTTTGGATGTAAGCCAGAACTTGAGCAAACAACACAACTCTGCGTTCCAGCTGGCTTAAAAACGTTCAAATATCGTTTTCGGCTCTGACCGCTACTACAGTGTTGTATAACGAACATTTGACCGTGGGCAACAGCAACAGCATATATGTATCGAAGTATCGAAAAAGCTCATCTTTACAGGTCGAGCGAGCTTCATCAGAATCTTTCCGTGGACTAGAATTAACTGAAGTTCTCGAGGAACAAAATGCGTATCAAATGCCGCGTTGAAAAGTATATGGTTTCGTAATTTTATTGACCATTTAATTGGATTCATTAACAAATCTGAATGTAAACAATTTACACAGAAGAAACTACACGAAAGAGAAACTTCAGAATCTTACTCCCAGGAGCGGGTAGCCTGAGTGAACGATATGCAGAAATGCTATTTGATCATACTCATAATGGGCTACCCGATAAGTCGTTCAAAAAAATGGAATGGCCAAGGCAGCAGAGCATATGGATTGGCACGAACCGTAGAGCCCCTTCCAAGCCACAGTGGCAGCAACCGCCCCTACACCTCCAGTCGCCGCTCCAGTTCCGGCTGCCACAACTTTCACACCGACTGCACATCCTGCTTGGCAATTGGCGTAGGCCCAGCCGGCTCCGTGGGCAGGGTTGACCAACAGTGCTACCGTCAATAGAGCGAAGAACAAACTTGCAAATTTGTGAGCCGCCATTGTAGGTTCTGCTAAAAAACCAAGGAACCACAAATTAACACAAATTAATGCAGTCAATGAAGTGACCAATCCAGAACAAGTTATTCAGCGTTCTTACCAATTCTTAACCTGTACACTTTGACTTCTGCAAATTTCGCTACTTTTGGAATAATTTTGAAGGTATCAAGTTCAGTATTTTGAAACAACGTCTCGTCTCATTCCCAGCCAAACATCTACTGGCTTCCAAGGTAAAGAACGCTTGGTATGTAGAAGGTTTAGTTCATGCATGGGTGCTGTTTGTATAATATATGATGTAACGAAAAATCGTTTTGGAAACGATCGAGCTGTGAACTTATTGGCGCTTGTCGGAATTGCTGCATTCTTTCAATAAATGTCCGTACAGTTGTAGTCTTACTTTGACAAAACGTTTGACTTGAAAAACAACATATGACTTACAGGAAAATTAGATGCTTGCTCATGAAAATGTGTCGATTGTAGCCATGCGCGATTTAATGTGATATAAAATCTTGTTTCATTTGAAGGGGAAAAAGCGTAACTGGAATAAGCATCCTCTCGTCATAGCGTTATCACATGTAATGACATAATATTTCTACTATTGTTGCACTTGTTGTCTAGTCTTGAGGCAGGAAACTGCCTTCTTTGCTGCATCATCCAAGTTTTCAGCAGAAATGATGGCGAGTCCAGAGTCTTTTAGAAGTTTTTTAGCGTTGTCCACGTTGGTTCCTGCATTGTAAGTATAAAAACATGGCTTAGTTTCGCAAATTTAATGTTGGTCAAGATTTGAGAAGAAATGTGGATCTAACGCTGCTCACCTTCAAGACGGACGATTAAGGGAACCTTAAGGTTAATTGTTTTGCAGGCATCGATAACACCTTGTGCGATAGTTGCGCAGTTGACGATTCCTCCAAAAACGTTAACAAGGATAGCTTCTACATTTGGATCTGCAGACAAACATTTGACAACTATTAGAGCGAATTTTGTTTCCTAACATCTTTGAATCTGTAGTTGGTTATCTTACCAGATGTGATAATTCTAAATGCCTCCGTTACTTGTTCTGTCTTTACATTTCCACCGACATCAAGGAAGTTAGCTGGTTCACCCCCATAAAGCTTAATGATATCCATTGTCGCCATCGCTAGACCAGCTCCATTCACTGAGGAAAAACAGAACAGGAATTATACACACTGATGCAACATTAAAATAAAGTTATTTATGTTTCGATTCCAACATACCCAAGCACCCTATATTCCCACTCATTTGGATGTAATTGAGGTTATACTTGCCAGCCTCCACTTCGCGTGGGTCGCACTCGTCAGTGACTTCATTGTCAAACAAATCTTTCTGGAATCCCAAGAATAAGGTCCATCAAAACTCCACGAAAATCATTTCATACAACTGTTTGGAGTTTGTACCTGTCTGAATTTGGCATTTTCATCTACTTGAAGCTTGGCATCAACAGAAATAACACCATGACTTGTCTTAGCAAACGGATTGATTTCAAGCTGCACCAGGTCACACTTGGCAAACACAGAGTAAAGTTTACGGATTTCATCAGCAGCCTAGAATAATTAGCCTTATAGAATTCACAGCTCCTCATTTAAACGGTGGTTCATCATGGACAATATATTGATAATACGCACCTGGTTCACCATATCCCCCTCGAACCTCAAAAACTTGGCGATGTCCTGGGCGGTAGATTGATTCAGTCCTTCAAAAATGTCTATGGGAACAGTCTTAACCTTTTCTGGTGTCTTTTCAGCAACTTCTTCTATGTCGACTCCACCATCTGGGGAAGCAATACATACTGGACCTCCGCAAGCACTAAAATACCCAAAATTACAATGAATGATCTTTCTTGCCTTGATTTTATCAGTTATACATTCTCTACTCACCGGTCAAGAATGAAGCACAAGTACTTTTCTTCAAAAATGTCAACAGATTCAGCAATCATTACTGATCTCACAGGTACACCATCCTTTGGAGTTTGTTTAGTTATAAGGCGATTTCCCAACATAGCATCAACAATGGATGGAACCTTGTTCTTCCTGTAAATTTAAAAATCCAACCAAATTATTACCCACAACTCCCCAACATCGAACATAACAAAAATTCGGCTTACTCCTTCAGAATATGGACTCCGCTTTTAAACCCTGTGTCGAAATGGCCCTTGCCTCTGCCACCAGCCATGACTTGAGCTTTGACTACGTACTCATCGACATCTACAACAAATCATTCATTGTCATCAGTACAGGATTCTCCATGATTCGAAAGATTCCGAAGATCCACAATTAATTCAAAGAAAGACATACTAAATTTGTTGACAGTGTCCAAAGTCTCTCCTTTGTCCTTAACAACAACAAACTTCTGGACTGCTACGCCACTGCTAGCCAAAATTTCTTTGCTCTGAAACTCGAGCAGATTTAGTTTCCTCAAAGGCACATGTGTCTATAAAACAAGTAACGCCATGGGTCAGATCAATTTCACCAAAAAATTCTTGCATAATCTTCCATACATCTCGTCACTGCATATTTTACCTTGGAATTCTGAGATTGGAGCAACTTGCCCACTGTCGACCTGAGCGCCCTTGAACGCAGCATGTTGAGAAGACGTTGTTTTGACTTTTGTTTACAAGAATTGCAACCGCGTGGTGGGTCGTCGTAGTTTGGTGACTATCAGAGCAAACACACAACTTCTGCAAAAACAAAATTATCATTTTTCTTAGCAAGTAAACACAAAAGCACCACCAGTTACCAGTTTAAACCTCATCAAAACAGTTTTACTCCAAATACATACTTGGAACTGTGAGTTGCAACGAGTGTTTGTCCTTGCTCACAATTAATTGTCTGTTAGTCCTACTTTTGACATTCTTTGTTCATTCCAGTTAATTTCAACTGTTTACTTAAACTGAATTTTTAGACATTGACTTAAGTGCAAAGTGACAATTAACCAATTTCCACAAGTTGCTTCTAATTAATTCAATTGCTGTATTTTCTCACCTGTTGTTAGTGTTGCTTTTTCAAAACCCTTGGATTTGATTGTGTTTCAGTGATAATTCAGTGATCCAGCTGAGTCAGTTAAGACTGAAACTCAAAAAGACTTTTGTCTTTGGAATCCACACAAGAAACAAGTCAGCAGCACGTAAGTTGTCCAACTCTTGATATATTTGGAATCACTGTTAAATTCGCTGATATCTGCGAAACTAGAATCCAGAAGATCTGCTGCTCATTATGATTCCACATTCAGCGTTGAACCTCTTGACGCATCTCATTCTGTATGGTACCACACACTTCGCTTGAGAGCTTTAAGCCGGCAGAATCGCATGACAGCATTTGTAAACATTGCTCCCAGCACACTTTGTTTGTCGCTCCAAAGAACATGTGACTCCAAGGAAAACATACATGCGCCATCCCAAACGTTATGTAAACCTTACAAAAATTTTGAATTCGAGCTATTTTCAGCAAATTTCGATTTGGATCGTCGAAATAATAGTGAAAGCTGATGAATTTTTAGTTGAAACAGTTTTCAAGGCCCACAATAAGTTTTCGAAGTAGCTTAAAAGAGATTTCAATTGTGAATTCGACCGATGTTATAGAGTCGATCGTTTTGATTTAATTTGATTTGTAATCATAGAATTAGCTATTCAACTTCCGCTAGAGCATTAGATTTGACACACAATTCCGAAGTGTATTATATATTATTTTCTTGCGCGTTTCTTCAACCCTTCATTTCAAGATCTAGCTAACATTTTTGGCCTTAAACGTATGGAGTTGAAAAATGCCTCGAGATGGCGCTGCGCTCCCTGAATCGATTCGACTGGAACTGCTTCTTCAGAAAGTGAATACGAAATCAAATGATTGTGGAATTTTTATAAAATTTGTTATCACAGGAAAAGCGTTATTTTTTATGAATATTCCTGTATTCCTACCCAAACTTGGTGTACCAAAAAGAATTAACCAGAAAATGCGAAACTAAATAATTGCAACCAAATATTCGAGGCTGACGGAAGATCTTTAGATTTCCAACTCGTTGTTCTTTCACAGTCTTTTTTAGAATTTGTATACTTAAGCAAGCTTGATTGGTGTTGGAAGAGGCTAAAAGTTTGAATCAGTGCATAGCTTGGCTGTAAAGGCGGGAAAGGTGAAAGAAGAGAAAAGGGTTGCTGGAGCGTTGAGCGAGTGTGGGAAGATTGGTGGATACGTCGGAGCGTTTCTAATCAGGGAAAATGTACTCATTGGGATTACAGTCCCCGGAGTGAAAAGTGAATCATTATGAGATTGGATTTTCTGGTTTTGCGTTGGCGGGTATCTGTGAAAACGGAGGAAGATGAGAATATCTGTGCTCGGAGCGGGAGAAAGTGAAAGGGATGGCGGGTAGTAAAAAAAGGTAGGAAGCAGAAAAGACACAAGAAGAAGAGCCAAGAGAGAAAGCGGGAAGCAAAGAGACAAATATTATATGGGGAAAACCCGTTAGCCGTTGCTAGCTAGAAAATAGCTATTGCTAGCTACTACCGCTAGTTCTATACTTGTTTCTGGAGACAGCAACAGCAGCAGCGGCATATAAGCGGGTAACTCATTTCATTCGGTTCCTATTTCTTCCACATAACACCAGAAGCACGTTTCACATTTGTGTGATATTCGGGGATGGCAAACAAGTCTTTGGGACGACAAGTTTGGAACTTATGCATGAATCGACAATTGGGATGGGACTAGCATCGGAGACCGCATAATGGACCTCTTGTTCTCCTCGAAACCCGCTAATAGCTAGACACAGGGATGAAATAATTGAAAACAAGAAATTCGGAATCGTCAAAAGCATGATTACGTATTACTGATGCATCATACATGTTAGTTATGGCAACTTTTCCCTCTTTTCCTTCTATATATTCCAGCATCTCGTCGTCTCTGACAGCGGAGGACACATCTTCTTCCGCCGCTACACGACTTCCGGAATAAAGGCATGACCTGACTATAATGAGCTGTGAGCTTGTGAATTTCCCTTTGAGTTTGTTTAGAGAGAGAGAAAATACTTGGCGGAAATTTTGAGAGGATCGGTCAGGCAGGGATACTAGTAGACGGTTTGCTTCATATTTATGTCGAATCGATTATACGGTGGTGGTCGAAGCAGAAGGCGAAAAAGAAGAAGAGTATCGGACATAGAGTTTGTATCGAATCTGACCGAATCTTTTGAAACCTTTTCAAATAGTGTCAAATGAATGCCGTGAGGGAAAAGTGCGGGGCTCGTTCTTGGATGATGATGTCAGTATAGTTCAATGACGCTCGGATTTTGAAAGAATGCATTTTTAACAGAGCTCCATGTGAATCTGTAAAAGGCGCTTCGCTTATTGCCGCACATGTCTAGTAGTCGGTGGTGGAGCTGTTGTTGGTGGTGGGGATACATATATGTAGTAGTAACCAACTGGTTTGTTGAGGTGTAAAAGGAAGAGACACCGTCTTATGATGGTCGTCTTGTTGGTTCCAAGTGGTGGTGGTAGTTTTGGTACATGGCGATTGCGCCGCCATACAGAGATAAATAAAAATTCCCATGGATGGAATCTCACCAAAGAAGTGAACAAGACGACGGCGAAGGGGATGAAAGAAGAATCCGCGCTGCAACAAGGCCGCATTGGCGGCGGCTAATGACGCAAGGTGTATGAGTATGTGAATGTGTGTGAATTTTCAAGAGTTGAATATAAAGGTAACCTGAGGTGATTTGTAGACTAAACGCCGTGGCACCATCCAACTTTGTGGATCTTTCGAGCCAGCATCTTCCCGAAAGAAATTGAAAGGTAGTCGTCGGTAGTGAGTCTTGTTGGTCGGTGGTGGTGGAAGTTGAAAAATTCTTCGATCATGCAATGCGAATTCCCTCCAAACTTACCGACATTGCACGTATTGGCGGCAGCGTCGGCATTATCTTCCAACATCTTTACACATTTGCTGTTTAAATTCTGCTCTGCTCCTGTTGATTCTTCAAAAATGTATAGTATATATTCTGGGCGTTCGCTCGCACCTTTTCTTCGTATGCTTGATTATCTGAGGTTTGCCAACCTTTTTGGCGAATTTTATGGTAGTACATAAAGTATAAAAATAATATTACTACACATGTTGTGCATGTGTTGTATGTAGTAGCTGTTGAAAAATTGCAGAGTCAGCAAAGACAAAAATGGTTGCGTGAGATTGACCTGACAAAGAAAAGAAGATGTTGCCGAAATTAAAAGGTGATGAAATCCGAGGATGTACCTGGCCAAGAACAAGAAGCTATTCTGATCATGTGGAAAAGAGGCTGCAATAGTTGGCAATTTCTTGGAAACATGAGCACAAGGCATGGGCAGAGGCTGTTTAGTAAGTATTGGTTGGACTTTTGTATATCTATAGTTTAGATTCCACACGTGGATCCCGCCAATATAATTTCGAAACGAACGGGTCCTTGTTGAAGCAAGGCCATGTATATACATTCTGGGAGCGGAAAGTGAGGCACGTACGACAGGAAATACCTACGTGCAAATGGTAGGTAATCAGAGTCAAGTGTTAAAAAATTCATCAATTGATTCTATGCTCTCGGTTTGATTTCACATTCGATAGGAGAAGAAAATTGTAGGAAATGGAAGCGTCATGTACAACAAGGGATTTTGTAGCAGTGTTTTTCCCTGTTGATTTTGCCTATGGCTGGTTGCTGCGATACCTATTCCCGCCACCGACCGCTGTTGCTTTCTCCGCATGGAAAGCCTCGGGTTTTGGTTCCTGGTTTTTCCCGTTGAGAAGCTCATGGAAGATATGTAGAAGAAGAAGAAGAAGAAGAAGAGAAACGAATATAATCTCGTCTACATTTGGCCATTCCTCGAGGACCAGATTGACTGACGTCTTGCCATTCCTTGCTTAATTTAAGGCCGTTAACTTTGACTACGTAGCTTCTTCTTCTTGCTGTTGTTGTGTTGTTCTCGGCTGCTTTTGTTCCGCACATAAAAGTTGCCGTTATTTCCACCTGTTATATAGCGTTGCATCATTACACAGAAACCAAAGCACCGCCGCCGACACCGAACGACTGCCTCCATTCGGAATCGGCTCAAAGCATCGCCGATACTGCCGCATATATTATGATAATGTTTCACGCGCTCTGATCTTCATTCCCTGTCCCACCACCGAGGGAATGCGCATCGGAACTTTTCAGACTGTTTTGTTGCTGAGAATGAGAATCTGAAGGATCTGATGAAGAACCGCGGACGTTTGGCTCGGTGTTGTAGGACATGGTCGTCACCACCAACGAGGGCACTTGACGGCTGTGCGTACGGTAAATGGCAGGGAACGGTGCTAAATTTCATGTGCCGCGAGCCGGCTCATCACGATCTGAGAATAATTAACGGAAACGTAATCGAACCAGGGCATTGATCAAGACTTTGGGTTGGTAATTATGCGCTTGGGTTGTTTTTGACCCGGTTGCGGAAGGTTTGAAATTTTCGTTGGAGTTTTGGAAATTTCTCGGTTCTCGGTTATATAGTTAACGCCATTTTTGGAATAAAGTTTAACGGTATATTTGGTCCTTTCCAGAAGGAAATGGACTGTATACATTAGAAGCAAATAATTATCAACACAGGTTGTTGCTGGCTCATGAAGCGGATGCTGGTGTGCTGGTGCTGTTACATCATACGCCGGAGATGAACTTTACAATCTTTGTCTTTGACTCACAGGTTGTTATTATTAGGAGTCCATCTATATATTATATCCAGAAGAAAAAGTAAATGCGAGTCACCATTATCCGGGTGGATAAAAGACCAACTGACTACGTAACAAACCTCAAAGATCTTTCTTGTTCATCTTCTTGTTCGGTTTGCAGTTTAACTTTTGTGTATATATTATGTTGGGTGGGATTGAAAAAAAAGAAGGGATGAGGTGGTGTGTATGGATAAATTAATATTTGTACCTTCTTCTTTTCCAAAGTCACTTGATTGTATTTTACTTTATATACGGAGCGGACAGAGTTTTGAGAGTGCAAAGAAATGAGGATCATGTGAATCTCATCTTGAACAAGTTCATCGCTTTAATCCCCACCACCACCACCAACTTCTGTATTCTTCTTCTTCTTGTTCTTCTTGAAGCTGTTCTCCATTATGCACACTACTCTTTCCATTGACTGACTTTTGAAACAAGGTGTGTAAGTTTTGTGTTATAGGAAAAGAGATCGGGTTGTAGTAAATAAGCAAGCGATGGTTGTGTGGGGTGTGCAATGATCAGAGAGAATCTTCCATGTCCGTATTACCTGATCCAAGCTCATACTTTATATATACACAAACGCACACACACTTGTACACACTATGATCATTGGAGAAAAAAACTGGCGTGACTTGTTTTCATCTCATTGGAATTTTTTATAACTTTTCTCGTATTGAAGAATTTTTAACAATTTTTGTTTACGATGTGATCCAGCAGGTTCCCCATCCACACACATTTATATATTGATAGCGCCTGGCTCATATAATAATGCGAGAGCAATTTAATATTGAATACAAGCTGCTGCCCTTTATATACGTCTTTGCTGTGGTATTTATTCACTTACCTTCGTCCGCATGCCAATTTACTGCCAGTTTGCTATTTTTAATTGCAATATCAAGTATAGGCTAATGTAGGAGTAAATCGAGGAGGTGGTATCGGCATGGATATATGTGTATAAATTACATACAAAATATCTTTGTACTTTGCCAATACTGACTTGGCCCGAGCCAGTTGGTGAGATGCCAATAAATTTATACGTACAACGTACAAATATGAACAAGGGCTTCTTTAGCAAGGATTGAAAAGATTACAGATAATATTTGCTTGTAAGCGGTACACGCATATACAATTTAGCGACTGATTCCGGCTTCAGTTCATGGGAGGTTGTTACGTCACTTGACAGCGTCGTCATCATAAGGTTCGAAGATTATTGTGTAAAAACATGTTGTCTGATTGAACTGGATGTAACAGCATCGGGTATCGTAAGACATTAATCAGGTGGTGGTTTGCTGTGTAAAGCTGACTGTAGCTGTAGCTGACAAAATGGCAAGTAACGGCAGGAGCAACAAGCTGATGGTCGTCGGAATCGCCGGTGATCTTTGTGCGGGGCACGTAGGAAGGAAATTGATAATGAAATGGTATCGGAACATGAGTAAGTACACGTTGATGAATTGCATGTTGCCAGCAACTTGAAGGAAAACGACGAGGGCTTCTGCAACTTGTTGTAGTTGTAGTAGTAGTAGTAGTAGTTGATAATGTTATGTTATGATTGGAGATGTTACATCAATCATGAACTGCATCCTGTTTGACAAGGTCTTGTACACACATGCATACTTCCGTGTCTTTTCTCCAACGTGTGCTGGTCGGCGAGACTATGAAAAAATTTACGACTGCCTTATCGGAATGAGAACGGCACGAAGAAGGCCGATACAAATCTTTCTCGCCTGATTCCACCGATTTGTGGCGACCGCCGATAGCCATCGGAGGTTACTGGTCGCGGCGGCACGAAATGTCAGGGCTACTACTGCCACAAGTACGCTGGGCTTTGCATGAATTAAAAACTGGCAGGTCGCCTGTACAGGGTTTAAAATCTATAAAATATTTTGAAGATAAGATATGTGACCAGTCCAGGATAAAAATTAGATATCCAAAGTTGTGCTACAAAATTGTACTACTCTTGAACTGGACAGAGGTTGAAAGAAAGTTTTTGGGTTGTTGAGAATATTGGCGTTGATGGTTTGGGTGGTGAGGGTAATTGGAGTATACGACTGGAAATTGGTATCGATTCACAGTGTGCCTTGTTTTTGTTGTGTTGATTACGGCGGGTTGCGTGGTGGTCGAAATGTTGAAACCGATGAGGGCGGACGGACGGACTGACTGACGTCAAGGCTTACTGATTCTTTGCATGTGTTAAACGGCCGTGGAAACTTTTGCAGTTGGGGGAAAGCATATATATCTAAAAGTTGGAAAGAAAAGTGAGGTAATTTCGTCGTGGAGGAACATAACAACAACAAAACATCAACACGACCATCAGAAACTCACTTTTAAATAACAAGGCGGTAGCCACAATAATCACACGCACTGCCTGGAGGGTCGCACAAAAACTGCGGAAAGTTGGAAAACTAATGCCTGTGCACATGTATCAGTACGCATGTAAACATAAAAACTGGAGTGACAATAATCAAGCTATATTTAATGAGGCTGCTTTTTATTCGTTGTTAGTTGCCTATAAAATGGCTAATTCTAAAAATCCGTAAAATTCCGATCATCATAGGAATCTTTGAATGTTGAATCAGTGAAAGGAATACATCATTATTTGCTTTCTTCCCCAAATGCAACCGAGAAGAACCACAAAGTGAGCAAACATGAGTCGAAACTTTTCACACGGCATCTCTTTCTCAACTTTCTCATTAAAATTTCCCGAGTGCCGGTGTCAAATTTTGAATCAAAGAGTCTTCTATCCACAAGCAACTTTTGATTATCCTTTTAGGATTCCGTTTATAAACAAGCTCTCTCGGTGTTAGATTTCCAGTGCTGGAGTATTAGATTTTTGCACGTCCCAACTGATACGCCAATAAGGTAAAACTCCACATTTGCCTGACGTTCTGTTCAAGTATAAGGGCCTGCTTGACTTGACTTGAGGAGTAAAAGACGTTCAACATTCTTTGATCCTTGAAAATCCAATTTAACTTGTGAGAGTCGGAAGAGTTTTATCACAAGTTTTGAGAATGACGTTCCTGTAAAGGAAAAATACAGTCCAGTTAACGGTTTACTTAATTCGCCTCCTACTTGTTCAGATGGCTGTGTAAGGAGGTGAAAGAATCTCATGCTTAAGCAGGTTACATAACAACAATCAACTAACCAAACTCGAGTCAGGCTCAAAAGCGGGCGGTTTTTGTCGCTTGCATAAGTAACAGCTATATGGTTTATCAGATGTAAAATTCAAGTGGGGCAGTTAGCGCCAATGGTCCTCCTCCAGACATGCCGCCGGTTGCTTGACGGACAAGGATATTTACGGCGGAATATATAAATGGATATTTTTCGTGGTTGCTGCTAATAAAACAAGCGTCGTAGTTTGATTTGTCGGCGGTGCTGATTCATAAACCACTGTTCAGTCAGACAGACTTGCGGAAACTCCCAGTTTTGCATTAACTCACGTATACATGGAAGAATTGGGTTTTTGTTTTAACCGGTGTGCTATAATTTCTAGCTCTTTTTGTGCACTAAAAAGTTTGCTCACCATGTGGGGAGAAGTGAATGTACACAGTGTACAAATATACTTATAGAAACGTCGGCCACATTAATTAATGCGGTATTTTAAAGTCAAATTTAGGACCTACATTTTAGGTGAGCCATTTGGTATGCATCGTTCATTTCTAGGACCAGGAGCCAGAGCTGGATCAATGCGTACACAAGTGTATAGAGAGACGAGAATATTCGTTTGGGAAAAGTTGGATGTAAACAATATTGACGCGGAAGTTGTCTCCATTTGGTTGAATGCTTTTGAAAGAGTTTTGTCGTGGAGATTGGAAGAGCCAGGGGAGAAAAAGGTGATTCATTCTCACTAGGTGTTATATGCGGGTTCCGGTTTGTGGAATTCCTTCTGGAGAAAGTTGCGCCGCCGGTTGTGTTGGCGGTATGGTGATGTGGGCATAAAGCCCGCGTTGGTGGCAAGTCAGTAGTATTATAAGTATGCCTTTTTGCGGCAGTAAAAAGCTGAAGGTGGCCCGCCGTTGCTTTTGCTCCCTTCATTCAGCATATTCAGCTTTCACCATTGCATTTAAAACGAGTTTTATAGCTTGGACTTGATGACGGCTTTTAATGTGTTTGGTGGTGGTGGTGATGATGAATGAAAATGTAAACGGCTGGATTCACTTTAACGCTAGTTGACGACTGGGCTTTGAATGAGGCGCGTCCCAGAATGATGATACGGGTCAGGTATTGTTAAAGCGTTGTGAATAAATCAAATTGTTTCAGAGGCAACCGCAAGGGAAGATAGAATGAGATGCGGGTTACGTCAAATGGTATATGTTTGCAAGGGAAGGTGGAAATGACTGGCAGGGGAAATTGGTAAAGGAAACGGCGGGAGCAGCAACAGGAACATCCACCAACGTGATCGCTTCAGACTTTTGTACAAGGTGGCAGCGTATAAGGAATGTGTGGGAAGACTGGTGCAACTTTAACAACTTTTTTCCGCTTGTAGTAATAATTGTGCATTTTTTATCCATGAATGTGTATGTGTATGGGATATTTTGGACTAGGCTTGGAGGGAGCGGAAATCACATTTCCCTCACTTAGGAACAAAACACATTTTCGTTAGTATCGTTATTTGGGAAGCCGTGTTTACTAGGTTGGGCCGTGGCTCATGTGTCATATTTTTCATGTTCTCATCAAGTGTAGTTTTATTAACGATAGAAACGAACCACGTAGTTGATAGTTGTTCTAATTTATCCTTTCGATTAGAGGGTTAATCAGAGAGGCAGGACTGTCGGCATTTCGGCATGCATGCATGAATGGGATGACGTGAGAGTCACACGCATTATTTTACTGGAATAAATATTTATGTAGGCTTTTTGACTTTTGACCAGGACACAGAAAACAAGTGATAATGGCGGACGTAATTTGATTACGGGCCAAATAAAAAGGTAACATGAAGCTTGACCACCGGCGAGTTTGGGCTGAGTGAGCAAAGCACCTAAATAATATTTCAAAGGTTGGGTTGACGTGTTGAGGATGAAGAAAATTATCACATGAGTAATTTTGCCATTTTCCGGCCTTCCGTCCGTGAACATTGTGATGTGGCATTTGTAGAGTTGAATGTGTCGTTGTTTTTGCTTTTTTGAGTGTATGCGAATTTATTATTCTGCGTGACGGAACATGACATTATTAGAGAGGGGGTGGGGGGACAGAGGGAACTGTTAATTTTAAATGTACTTCACTCGGCCTGTCGACAGTCAACAAGTGAACAAAGCTTCCGGTCTTGTTAGTTGGCCAGCTTGAGTTTATACAAAAGTCTTGAGAGAGAGATTAAATGGGTTTTCGAATGTTTTGGAATAAGAATGGAGATGTTTTCGAATTAGGACAAAGCGTATTTTTCAAAGAGATATATGTACTTGTTGCTAGCAGTGGATAGAGCTGGAAAAGGTGTTGTTGTTTTTCACAGACCGATGACTGTTTGTTGTGTGTCCATGGGATGGATATAGCCCGAGGGCGAGATTTTCAAGGAACAAAGAGGGTCATGTCAGTCATGAGAGGGATAAAGACGACGAGGTTATCCAGCTTGGGCAATGAATAAATTTGTCCAATTTTCAAGCTCATAGTTCTGGACAGCAATGCCTTGTTCTTGTTGTAGTGTTGTAAATTATACAACGGTGTTGTTCTGGGTTTTTCGACATGTTCAATTCAGTAGCAAGTCCATGGAAAAAGAACGGTGGTCGTCGATGAGTAGAGAAAATGTGGACTGTAAATAATTTGGTACTTTTCATTCAAATGTTGCTTGTGTCTTTAGACATTCAGCTCGAGTCCGGCAAGGGTTAATAAATTTTGAGGAGAATGACAGTACAGGAACGAGTACGTTTGGGTTTAAAGAAAGTATATAGGTTTGAGCAATTGTTGCAAAGCTACAAACTTTCCGCGCTCATCAATGAAACAAAATGGTTCATAAGAAACGTAGTGTATAGGAACTGTACAAAATTGTGCAGACTACCGCCGGGTCTTTTCCATCAAGGAAAAGACAAATGAGCCAGGTGTGTTTTGCGTATGTACTCTGTTATTACTGCGGCTAACCTTTATAATAGGTGATATGGAGCTTTGATATGCAATGACGATACGGTGGGTGTGTTTGACACTTGGACTGGTGAATTCCATAACCATATACACGTACATGAATGTTTCAAGTTGAAGTCGTGTGTGTGTTATCTAACTGACTGAGAGTAGTGTATCGGCGTGAAGGAATATTTGATCAATCAGGTGTTGGATAGGTAGCGTTCAAGGACGTACTTGAGTGAGTACGAGTTTGTACAGTATACAAGAGCTGGTTGAATGGCTCGAATAGAAACGTCAGTAGTCATTCGGATTCCCCGGGTATTACGTAAAGGCGGGAAGAAGTTGGAAGAAAAGTTGGAGGAACAAGGTTTGTTGTTGAGGGAAAGGAATAAGGCAGAATTGTAGTAGTTTTGTAGTGTATGTGTGTGTGTGTGTGTGGTAAAAGCTTGAGGAGAAAGGCGACGAAAAAGTGGAAGGGAGGTGGCTGAAAATTATGGTGATGATTATTGAGATTTAGTTTTTCTCCAGGAAAAGCATAAAGGCGCAAAATATGAGGGAAGCAAAGCCGGGTCACGGTGGCTGACTATGCCTATGCTATGTTTTGATGGTGTTAAAAAAGGGTGCATATAATACACACTTGCATGCACACACACACACATGTTATCGGCTCCTATGCCAAACATACACATACATTTGGTCTGTTCGGATCGGCGGGGTGACTCCCCTAAAGTTTGAAGATTCTTTCGGGTTTTATAGATTCCGTCGGCAGGGAAGAAGTGAGATCAAGTTGGCATATAGCTTGCTTGAGCGGCAAGGATCTTGAGTAGCTGGAGGTTTAGAAGCGGATTCAAAAACGGTATACAGCTAGAAGAGCCAGCAGTTGGTAGCACCGAAGTGCGGTTGTTTAGAAGACCAATGAGGGTGGGAGCAAAAGCATGGAGCAAACTCGTATTCGAAATGGGGTAGTTTTGTCGCCTTCATTCAGGGGTGGTTTTGCCATGGAAGGGGCGATGGATATATATACTCATACACACACACATACACACGTTGTGTGAAAGCTCCTGGATAAAGTCTTTTTTTCGAGTCGCACCACCGCCACCACCAAAACCAGGCTCCATCCGACCAAGAGGGTGCTCCAGGAGCAACATATTCCATTCGATGTAGTAATGGATTTGAAGGTTTTATATACGTCCATGTATAGAAGCTGGAAAGTACGTCGAGATGGTAGAAAAGTGTATATGAGTCCTGAAGGCAACTTTCTCTGGACTTGGGGCCAGTGTAAGTTGACCTCGGCCTCGTATGTATGCTCATTTCATGCTTATTTTTCAAACTTGTACTTGTTGAAGGTGTACATGTTAGCCATGTACATGGAAGCAACACATACACAGATTCCATCCATGGGGTTTCTCAGTGCTTCACAGTAGATACAACTAACTTGAGGTTCCAAAATATATTATATATATGTATTCCTCATGTTGTTGTTCTTGTTGTTGGTCGTCGTCTTGGTCCGGGTCTCGACTTTATTTTGGCCCTTGTTGGTTACTTTCTTGTTCTTGTTAAATTTTTCGGAGGACCAAAAAGACAAGATGGGCCGCCGTTGCCGCCCGCCCCGTATGTGACTATACATACTGACATGATCCTGTTTGATACATGTAATATTTTCTCCCGCGCTCTTTCGCCCAGCGAAACTTTTTGGGACTTGAACCAACGTGGATGGAAGGGAAAGAGACTGGAGACTGTGTGTGGGGAGAGGAATAATAATATGGGATGGAATGTCTTTTTGGTTCAAGTGCCCTTTTTCTTATACTTTACTGCCGTCT
>JAQGBJ010001826.1:0-20277 GCA_034698345.1 Sphaeridia pumilis
ATTCTGGACATAACGTATTGTTGTGGCTCCAACATTGGTAGCAGCTGAGGCGTCCTTCAGAGGCTGTGAATGGGATTTAAAATAAAGCAGGTCAACAAAGTCGAAATTTTCCCTTGAACAGCTTGTTGAAGAGCAAGTCTTTTGAGCTGTTCAAGCATTTGATTTCTTGCTACGAAATCAAGTGTAATGAAAGCTCACCTGGAATCTCGGACAGCCAGACGGCAGCAGCCAAAAAGACTCCAAGGGCCCACGTAACTGGATTCAACTTCATCCTGAAACGAACAGACACATCCAAACAATCAACTAACCTCAAACTTCATAACCAATCAAAGGCATTTTTCAAATATTATTACATAACTGTACTTCCAGCTTCACAGACACAATCTTCTTGTGAACCCGAAATAAGTTACAATTCACCAAAAGAAAACAAATGCTCAGCTGTTGCTTCAAAATACAGATCGAGAAAAACAACATGTTTCATTTCCACAATCCAACTCCAGGGATGAGGTAATCTTGTAACTTGTAACGCCATGATTCCAAGTGTTTTTGATACACCTTTGATGATGCACATATGTATTACATCGTATACAAACTGTACAAGTTCAAGTAATCTCCTGAGAAATGATCAGGTGAAACTGGGCAAGCTGGAGGCTGTTACGGCTGTATTCTATAGTCAATGGGATTCGTTTCGTTAGTGTCATTAGCTAGACTTACGTAGGTTTAAATATATTTTTTGCTGTTATGGTAAGAATACTTTGAAGAAGTTGGCTTGTAATCGCTATCGCTGCGAACACTGCAAATTGTGAGCAAAACAAACGTTTTGACCAAAGAAGCCGCTGGAGAGGAGAAAGTCTCACTTTGCCCCGTAAACAAAGATTGCTGCCAGGAGCGGGAAATAGGAGTGGCCAACGGTAGCGTATCTCTCGTGCTTCTGCATGGCAACAGTGTATCATTGGCCGGGGGCGAGGGACACTTGCATTCCGTGGTATGCATAACACGCTAGGAAGCTTGAGTTGAACCTGGTTTGCTGGTGTGTGAGGGAGATGAGTGCCAGCTATACGGCAGATATACAGCGACGCCACTCCTGACAATAGGCAGCTTGCGTATGCACAACTCGCGCTACACTACACCAGCAGGAGGGGCATGTTTATCGAGAGGAGGAGAGTCGTGTTGATACGTTGGCGAGGCAAAGCCATTGAGTAAAAGACGCCAAGTTTCTATGTCTCCACTGGTAAAACTCCCGTTAGCCAGCGCGCCAAAGCACACCCGTTTCGAATTTTACAAAAGCATTCCGAGATTTGTGGTTCAACGGAGCTAAAATTTTGTTGAATTTTAGCAAATTGTGGAAATTTTAAAGATTGATTGAGGAAAAAATGACCGAATTCTGAAACTCTATAAGGGAAGTGAGTGGAGGGACAGAAGAGAATCGTGTGTCAAGAAGGAAATCCAACTGCAATTGTGAACATTGAGAAACGTGGTTTTGTTGTTGTTTACAATTGATGATTGTTGTGATTGTTTGCTAAAAGAGAAACGGTAACAACAATTCTGCGATTCAGAGGTAAACTATAGTAATTTATGAGCTTGAAGGAGCTCATTACTGAATATTTCTGAGTGATGAAAGATAATTAATGATGTTTGTGGTTTTACAGTTGGAGGTGACTCATTTGCAGGATTTGGTCGGTGACTGTAGAAAAGTCCAAGATGATGAAAAGCAGTTAAAGGTAAATTATAATTCATAGATAATTTTTCGCTGGCTTGTGATCAGCTTAAGTTATTGCAGAAATTAATGGGTTCTGAAGAATGATGCTAATTAATATTCGTGTCGTTTGCAGATCAAGTGAACATGGATGCAAACAACGCGAATAATTTTCAAAGGCATCTGGCGCCACATAACGTGGGCCATTTGACGAATGATCCTAATGTGGTTACTGGATACCAGACAGCGCCATGGGGGATGCAAGGCAATGCGTACAATTATGTGTTGTCTGGATACATGTAAGTTGAATTATCTTGCTGGACTGAATGTTGTTGGTGATTTGAAGCAGGCTAATATTATAATGGCTTGACTAGGACTACGACTACAGCGCCGGAACAAACTGGGTTTGACGATGGCCGACGTGTACAAAACATGGCCCAAGCAGGTCTTGGAATACCAACTCTTGACGGCACAGCGTATCCGGTTCATGTAATCAGTCAGCAAGGACTGCGTCCAGCAACTACTGAGGATGCTAACAGACTGACTTCGCCGCCTCAAACGCATTATATCACTGCAACACCGGATGGGTCTGGTGCCACTGTGGTGAAGTACAGCAGAATTGAACAGCCTATGATGATTCAGAAGCAAGTTCATCTGATACCTTCAGCATCTTCTTCGCCAGGAATTATAGTACAACAACAGCACCCACCCCAGCAGAACCAAATTGTTATGCAGCAGCAACATCAACAACAACAACAACAGCAACAACAACAACAACAAGTTCAGCCAGAGCCAGCGCCACCTGTTGTAAAAGTTAAAGCTGTGCCAAAATTCAGCTGTAATTTATGTGAGAAGAAGTTTGTGAGACAAAACAGCTTGAAAGTGCACATGAAGAAGCACGAAGGAGAAGGACTACTGCAAGTTTGTCTGGATGAGGAGCCTGGTGGAAGTGCTGGAGATGGTCCGAAGGCCAAGGGTCGTAAAGGAGCTGGTGGCAAAAAAGGAGCCAAAGCTGCTGTTCCACGCGGTAAAAAAGCGGCTGCAGGTCAGGCGGCGACTGGGCAATATGAATTTGGCAAGGCACCTTATAAGGCTAAGAAGCAGCAAGTTCCGGAAGGGGAGAAGCCGTATCCTTGTGACATTTGTGGACGAAGGTTCCGTGATAGCAGTAATTTGACGAAACATAAGAGAATTCATACAGGAGAGTTACCATTCAGCTGTGAAGTTTGCAAAAAGAGCTTCAGTCGAAGTAAGACGCTGGAAGCCCACAAACGGACGCATACTGGGGAGCGACCCTTTACTTGTGACATGTGCCAGCAAAGCTTCAGACACCGAAGCAATTTGCTTATGCATAAGAAGATCCATACTGGAGAGCGTGGATTCTACTGTGACATCTGTATGCACGGATTCAAGACCAATAGTGACCTTGTGAGGCACAAGAGGACACACACCGGGGAAAAGCCATACCTGTGTGATATTTGCCAATATGGATTCACTACCAAAAGTTCCTTGGTGGCTCATCGTCGTATTCACACCGGAGAGCGCCCTTATACTTGCGATGTCTGCAACAAAGGCTTCACCGGAAGCAGCAACTTGGCTGCTCACAAAAGGATTCACACGGGGGAGAAGCCATTCGAGTGTGAACACTGCAAAAAGAGATTTGCCACTAGTAGCGATATGGTCAAGCACGTCAGAGTTCATACTGGGGAAAAGCCTTATACCTGCGACATTTGTGAGAAAGGGTTTCGAAGAAGCTCAGAATTGACCATTCACCGTCGTATACACACTGGAGAGAGGCCTTATAAGTGTGAAACATGTGACCAAGGGTTCGCACAGAGCAACCAACTCGTCCGACATTGCTTAGTCCGCCATGGCAAGAAGCCCTCAACAGATTACCGACTGAAGACTGTAGATTTGGCCAAGCGTAGGATGGCTGCATCATTAGCGGCCCAGCAACGAGGAAAGTTCTCAAAGTTCAGGAAGCCGCCAGTTCGGCCGAAGCCCTTCCAATGCACTGAGTGCACTATGGCTTTCCACGACCATCGTATCCTGGTTCGACATCAGAAGATTCATACGGAACAACGCCTTTTTACATGTGATGTATGCAACCAGAACTTCAAGCGAAGCAGCGACCTGCAGAGACATAGACTGTTCCATAGCGGCGTTGAGCAACAAGCCCTGCCTTTCCCGTGCGACATTTGCAACCAGACGTTCATCTCGAAGAACAGCCTTACTTCACATAGAAAAATTCATACTGGTGGAAAGCAGTACACTTGTGAGATTTGCAGCAGAGCCTTCAGCCAAAGCAACAGCTTGGTGGCTCACCGAAGAATTCATACAGGAGAACGGCCTTACAGTTGTGAAATCTGCTACAAAACCTTCCGCTACAAAAGTAATTTGGATACTCACATGATGATTCACACTGGCGAAAATCCTTTCCCTTGTGACCTTTGTGGCCAAACCTTCAAAAGAAGTAGCGATGTCACTAGACATAAACGCTTCCACAATGGAGAAAAACCGTTCTCATGTGAAGTTTGTCAATCTGCATTTACTACCAGAAGCCAATTGGTTACCCACAGAAGAATCCATACAGGAGAAAAGCCGTTCCAGTGTGAAGTCTGCCAGAAAAGCTTCGTTACTAGCAGTAACTTGGTCACTCACCGAAGAACTCATACCGGAGAGCGTCCGTACAAGTGTGACACTTGCAATAAGAGCTTCAAGACGAGTTCTGAACTGACGAAGCACAAAAGAATCCACTCTGGTGAACGTCCTTTCAACTGCGAAGTGTGCAACAAGAATTTCATCAGACATACTGACCTCGCTGCCCATAAACGTGTCCATACAGGAGAGAAGCCATTCAAGTGCGAAATCTGCAATCAAAGTTTCTCTCAAAGTGGAAACTTGTGGACTCACAAGAAGAAAAGTCACCGCGTTATGGAGCTTCGAAACTTTTTGGAAATGGAACTTCGGGAAGCCGAACAACAGGCCGCCGACGGTGATGGAATGCACGAAATGAAAATGAAATGCGAAGAAGAAACGCTGGAACCAATTCCCGAAGGCCTGGAGCCAGTACCTGAAGATGAATTCAAAGCCCTCACCGCAGAAATTGAAGCACATGAAAGCCTGGCCGCAGGTGGCATCCATGAAGTTGTAATGCAGGAGGTGGGTGAAATGCAGCCCGTATCAGACCTTCAGCATCCAGTTTAGAAGTCCACGGGCGATTCCTTCAAGTCACGTATCGGTGTTAAAAGTTTCTAACCACTTCGACTTTACTGTACAAAACACCTTAGCGTCTCGCTGGCGTCAACGACTGTTTGATCCATATTACTATAGCTGTAGCATATATATCGAAAGTTTTTGTACTAGTGCTTAAAAGATTGCGAGTTTTAGATTTCATAGATCTAGAGAAACTTTGAGAACTGCATGTAGTTTAGAATTCAGAATATGAAGCTTCGGTCATCATCATAAATAGCAATAATCAATACATCACACTAAATGTATAGCCTCAGAAAGCTTATAAACGTACAAAACATTTAGAGAAATTATCTATGTTTGAAATGAGATTGAAACGTGGAAAGATATTAAGTTATTGCCATGATTTTGGTGGTAATATGACACTAATTGATACCAGACTAAAGTTTTGCTGTTTGCCTATTAAGCTTTCTTCGTGTTATTAGTATCCATCAGCATGGAAGCCTTGTTGTTGAAAACTGATTTTACAAAACGCAATAAAGTTATTCAGCCTTCTTGTGTAGCTCCCATTTAATTTCGTTGAGTGAGCATTCAGAATTCATCTGCTATAAGCTGGAACTTTTACCGTGCCGTAACCTCAAACTAATAATCAAGCATATGGCCGTCATAGAAGTTGATGTTGCATCTCGAAACTTTTATTCAAACAAATGCAACTGTCAAATCAATTCCTTCATTTGGCTATCACACTGCTTTGAAAGGTAAAAGTAGATTTGTTCTAGGATTTAAAATTTGAATGGAAGAGATACGACAAAGCTTTTGAAAGACACGAAAGCTTAAGACTTGACGGGAAACCTCACAAAGGTAGGAAACGCGGTTCTTCTAGAATTTCCATAGCTTTTGTCTAAATAGTAGCGTCGCTGGCCTACTTCAACGTACACTTCATTACATAAAGTCGTTGGAACAACTTCTACAAAATATCGTTTCGAACGCCGTTACAAACACTAACACTATAGTCGAGAAATGTCAAAAGTTCAAATAATACCAGTTCCAACTTAACCGCCTGTTGTATCGTGTCGACTGTGTCAAAAACTACATGCGTATTAATTGTTAGTTCAAGTGCTTTCATCTTTGTCCACCATTGTGACCTCCGAGGGCGCTGCCATCCATCATGAAGGTCAGCCTCAAAGACTTTCTTAAAATGAAGTCGGAGGCGGCAGCGTCTTCGTCCAGCGGGATATTTGAAGACCCAAGCAACGATAACGACACAACAACAAAAATGAAAAACAACGTAACTTTCACCCTTTGCTCTCCAGTAAGGTCAGAGCCGATCGAGGAACAGCAGCAGCCTCCGCTACCGACGTTGGCTTCGACTGATCTCACAGCATTGCGTAACTTCGAGGATAACTTTGACTGTTTCTGCGACTGCTGCAGTTGCGGTAAAGTGAAGGAATTATCAGAATTTTACCGGGTTTGGGAGAACACAAAAAATCGGGTAACTGCAATGGTGGAGGCGAAGAAGAAGATTAGTCAAGCTGCTCCAGTTGAAGATAATCGCTTATCCTGTGAGTACGTTCCGCTTGCTGTTCAATTTCAATTACGCGTGGACACTTCGTAAGTGGGACTTGAGTAGTTAACAACAGTCAGTTAGCAGGCTTGTGAAATGAAGAATTTGTGGATCTTATTCGAGTTTCATGTCAATTAGATCACGAGACCTATTGAAGGCTCTTGAGACTGCTTTGAAGGATCTGTCAGAAGATTGCCTGACATTTGTGCAGGTCCAAGTTACTGGCCAGAGGTAACTTTTGTTGAAAAGCGTGGCTTTTCTCTAATGAAAGTATCCGAAGATTTGCTAAATTTCATGTGCCTTCTTGTAGCGTTAGTCCAAGCGGTCGTGGTAAAGACACTCAGGAAACTTCAGAGACCATGGCGCCTCAAGCTGGAAGTCGCAAGTCAGCCATGAAGTTAGAAGCGTTGGAATCTGATGATGAAAGTCGGAACTTCGTTATGGACTCAAGGTAACACGATTTTTATCAATTGTTTGTAGGGTAGGTTACAACTACAGTATTTCTACAGCCCTGCTTCGGTTTTACAGTCTAGTTGACCATAACTATAGCAGCCCAGCTCCAATGGAAGTGGATTCGTCGAGCAATGGAAACGCCGCCGAAATTAATCTGAGCCACTTGAACAGCTACTTCACCCAAGAAGATCCGAGAGCCACCAGACGGGAAGTATTGTTTCAGCCTTGTCCACTTTGTACAAACCGCGGAGGATCTTGTCAGTGTTACAAGTAAGTTCCAGTTCCAGAATACTGTTACCGAAACGCTGATCCAAAACGTAAGAATTTCAAGTCCTTGTTTTGTAATGCTCATGACTGTTTTGCAGGACCAAGGCGCAAATGTTACCAGCTCCTCGGTTTATATTCTATGACGATATTGACGACTCTGTACCGATTGAACTGGGGCTGCCAGACGATAGTCATAACAATACTCGAGTTGAAAAATGGATCAAGCAGAGTCGTGACTTCATGGCGATGAAGCAATCCCAGGAGGAGTTTCTCAATCTACTTCATGAGGAAGCCATCGGTACAAATATCTGGCAAGGTAAGCTCGTAATTCAAAGTAAATATTAGAAAAGAGTTGAATTAACACTAAGAAATATAATTTTGCCGCAGTTCCCAAGGCATACGGCGAGGACTTGGACAAGATTCTTGAAGATTTGGCGAAGCCAGACGTTGTTAGCTGTGTTGGGCCTGCAGATATGGACGAAGCTTCTGATCATCATCATTCTGAAGTGCAGGGAGAAAAGATTACAGATGGAATCGCTTGTGGGTTGGATGAAAGTACTGGAGCCGCCAAAGCTGGGAGGTATATGCAACAGACCTTTTCCGAGCACATGGAAAGCCAAATCAGTAGAAGCTAATGATGTTTATGGTAGTTTTGTCTTTAATTACAGTCATGTGAAAGACTTACTGGAAGTAACAGGATGCGAAAATAAGCTAGATTCAAGTACTCCGATCATCGAAGACTGCCAGAATGCCAAGAGCCTACGCCAGCAGTTGGAGGGGACACGAATCAAGGTCATCAAATTGGAGAAGGTTCTGGATCCCACTTCAACTGAGACAGACACTTGCAAGACTAATGGGAAGAAAAGGACTTCCAAGATGTTTGGAGAGGATATTACGTTCAAGTGTCCTGCCAAAGACTGCGGAAAGCTGTACATGTACCGGTCTTCTTTGGGCTCGCACCTTCGATCCAAACATCCGGAATTGGTGGTTAAGCAAGAGAAGCCTCAACATTTTTGCTCAGGTTGTGATGCTGCTTTCAGTGCCAAGACCAGGTTAGCAGCCCATCGTAGGGAATGTGGTGGGATTCAAAAGTACAGGGTGGCAAGGGTAGGCACTCCGGCGAAGAATTGTAGACGAGTTTTGAAGGCCCCACAACTGCAGGTTGTCACAGGTTTTATGAAGCCGGGGGAGAAGGATAATTTTGACGATGTTGAATTTTGATTAAGTAGTTTAAGCTGGAGATTAAGTTGAGAGGATGCATATAAGAGAAAGATTACAAGTGCTTTGTGATAGTCTTATGTAGCCTCATGTTTCTAGAGTTCTGTAGATGACAGTTTGATAGATACCTGGAAACGTGTTACAGCAGATGCATGAATTTTGATGAAAAATGACTGTTGGGATTTAGGATTTAAAGTAGCGTGTAGATTAGATACCTAAACGAGATTTCCAAGTCGTATTCCAGCACTTGATTACACATGATTCTTAAATAGGAAAACTCATCAAGCTATTAAGTATTGCTTTGGTATCTTATATATTTTTGCTAGCCTTGGGGGGTTGGTGTAATGGTACAGAGAAAATATGTATAGATTTTGAATTCAAAGCTTGAAGATTTCACGAGATCTTCCGGTCTGCTTTGTGAGACTGATTATATTACGTTACATACAATGACATATAATTAACGCATGGTTTCGTTTTTAGTAAACATTATAGGAAGAAGTATAATTTCGTAGAGAGAATGTGCTTGATTATAGTAGTTATCAAGTTACCAGGGTCCATACTCGGTGTTTATTCGCCAACTGACCACATGTCTCGATATAGTTTACAAATGTTGATGGAGTATAATAAATAGTCTTCTTGTACTAAACAATTTGTGCATTTCCACAGTCTGGTTCTAGTAAGCTTGCGCTCAATAATATCTTAGTCTTCGTGTACAATAGTTAGCAGTTACTAAAGCCGTTTATCTTACATGATTTTCACTAACAACGATACAAACTACCAAAATACATACTTTAGTACTTTGAAATTTGGCATGCTTGAAACTAGAACAATTAACAAGCTGAGGAACTAAGAATGTATCACTGGAAGATATCTAACAGAGATATTCTAGCGTAAAAACGCTAAAAGTAAAGGACTAGCAATCGGTATCTGCCAAAAATATCGTCTATGAATCTACAATACTGGTTAGATAATGTCGCAGCTTTAGAATGCATTTCCTCATAGGAGAATCAATGAAGAATTTGGATGTTTAACTGTTAAGCTGGCAGTGGTTTCGTAGTTGATGTTTTTGAAGATGCCCCAGCTGTATAAACGTTTGTGCACATTTCTCGCACGAATACGGCCGTTCGCCGGTGTGAGTGCGGTAATGAATTTTCAAGTTGTGATGTCGAGTAAAGATCTTGCCACACTGGTCGCATTCAGACGGTGTTTCTGCATATTCGGTTCTGGTGCGCTGTTTCCTTTTGCTGAGGAGCAACTTTTCTTTCATTCTCGGCCAGTTTGAAGTAGCTTTCAGTTTGGATGTCTTGGCTGATGTTCCTGCATTACGCCTGTAAATAAAATTCATAGAGTTAGTTAGATGTTTCATTTATCCAATTTGAGAAGGTGTTTCTGTCTCATTAAAACATTTAATCTTACTTGGCAGCAGGTTTTCGATGCGGCGGTTTAAGCTCGGGCTTTATATCAAAGGCATCTGGTTGATGTTTCCATTCAGTAGGTTCAGATTTGGATATGGATGAACCTTGATCTTGTACCAGGTGGTTGCTTTCAACTTCAGTTTTACTGTGAAACGTACAAATGGCATAGTTAATTCTTACATGAATATTTGCGTTTGTTTCAATTTTTAGATTGCTTAGCCTTACACAGTTGAAATCGGAGTAGAGTTGCTAGGCCGGGGAAACTTGGTGAGAAGTTCTTCCAAGGAATTCGCCGCTTCTGAAGAGAAAAATTTGCGAAATTCGTATAGATCAGACTCTTGAATTCGTTTGACTCCGCGTTTCCCGCACCAGCAGTAACGACAAGGACCTACTACGCTTGACTCCAGAAGCCGGCTTGAAAATTCCGAGCCTTCACCAAAAACAATGATCAGCCTCCAAAAAGGCGGGTTTGATGAAGTTGCAGTCTCTGCAGAACATAACTTGCGAAAAGCGCTGACACCAAGCCATTTTCTGCCACATTTGCCACACCAGCAGTAACGGCAAGGACAAGATTCGGGGTCCAGCAGACAGCTCGAAAATTGTGAGCCATCTTCGAAAGTTAGCAGTAATTTCCACATTGGCGGAGCCATTTCGGTGGAGTCACTTGAGTCATCAGGTCCAAACTGTTAATTGTTCTTTCAGCTTTTTCGACGAGGATTTCTCTTTCTTTTATACCATATACGACTATACGAGTTTTGATGCAAACAGTCAGCGATCAGTCAGTCTCGAAACCAAAGGGTGCAGTTAAAGTGTGTGCAATTTTTCAGAACTTTCAATGGTAAACAACACTGCAGCTGTTTTGCAGGCTGGCTTTCTGGGAAATACATATTGGTTCTTCGGTGCTCTACCCGAGCCAGGGCCAGGCAGAGAAAGTTCGCGGGCCCGTTACGTTTATATGGATGTAAACAACGGGTTTCAGATTGCCGCCACAAGTTTCGATCTTGTATAGCGTAAACCGTAGATACCCTTGGCTGGAGAAGGACTTTGTTCAAGGGTTCGTTAATTGACAAGGTGTTCTTGAAACTGGATCTTTGTTATTTTCTTCGAAAAGATAAACAAAACAATCGCTCTTATGTACGGACTTCATAACTGATGTCTGGCTATCCAATATAAGTTTGAGAATAAGTTCAGGAGCTGTTAACATACTGTACTTCTGATTATGAACTTTGAACTTCTACAAGTTCGAAATAACATAAAACTTATATATCTTCAATCCAACCACCGAGCCACTCAAGACTCTAATCAAAATCGTTTATTTCTTGGTCCTTGCGATTCTTTAGCGATTGCGGTACTTGTCCAGGTCGGATCCTTGCTGCAATCCGTGACTCGTTCTTTATCTTCATCTGAGTCTGAATCAAAGAACTCGGGAAAATTATAGGATACTCTTTTCCCAGAAATTCTCTCGCTGCAAATCAATAGCATACCAATTTGGGATAAGAGTAAATTCGAGTTCAAAATTTCTTTGAATTCCATAATACCTCTGTCGCCGTGCAGGTTTCTTCGAAACAGTAGGTTGATTTTCGATATCTGAAGTTGGGGATCTTCGAGGTGTCATTCTGCGGATAACATAATTTGCAACATGCCCATTTTTGAAGTTCTTTCGCTAGTAAGACTCGGTAATTTCGGTACTTACAACCCAACAGCTCTTGGATGTTCGAATTCTTTCATGGATGTGGTCGGCTCGCGGCAACTAAGTTTGGCACGTGCTCGAGTCATCGGAATTGATGAATTCAAGTCCACGCTATAGGAATCCTTTTTCCTGGTTCCCCTGTAGACACCGAAAACCTTGCTGTGAGTCAGTTACTTGATTCCTTAATTAGCTGGAGCAACTGTAATTCCACTTACCAAGTACAGTTAGACTTGCACCCATCAAAAAGTTGCTCCACAGATTTGGCTGCTTCAGGAGAAAAAAACTTCTGAAAAGTCCAAAGATCCGAGACTCGAAGCTGCTCGATTCCGTGTCTTCCACACCAGCAATAGCGGCATGCACAAGAGTCTGATTTCAAAGGTCGACTGGAGAAGTGGGATCCATCGGCGAAGGTCAGAACAAGCTTCCAGGCTGGAGGTTCAGAGGGCTTGGGAGCCTTGTGAGAAACGGAGTTCCAAAAAGCGGCAAGGTCCAATTTGGGGAGCCATTTTGAAATGCTCTGGTTGCACCAACAATACCTGCATGGACACGTTTTGGAATGGAAGAGACGACTTGAAAATTCTGAATCTTCGCTAAAGATTAACACCACCTTCCACAATGGTGGGGCCATTTCACTCAATTTCAGTAAAGATTCTGTGCGTTTGAGTATCCTAAAGATGTCGCTTTTTCCCAATCAGGCTCGAGGTGGAGATATTTGTTCTTACTTTTAGTTAGTTAGTATTTCTGTGTAATGGATCACCATCTGAGCATCTCAGATTCCAGCTTGACTGACAATGTGATTGCTTTTAGCTATTAACACATTCTGTCTGACGTCGATTCTTACCTTGGTATTACAGAATTTAGATTTGCTTTGTTTCGTCTCGCACGTTTGCGAAGCTACGCGGATTGGTACAATGAGAAGAACGTTTCACTTGCCGCCACTTATGAATGTTGAGGAAATGTGTATGCGACGAACGTTGGAATCTCTAGCGATTGTTGATCAGAAGCATCGAATTCAATGAATTACATGCATAACCAGAAAACGTTCTATAACGTTCTATAACGGTACTGAATGAAAACAGCTCTTGGATCCCGAATCATCGCAACTCTTGCGCCATTCACGCAGTCGAGCATTTGATATTTATTGATTGATACAGGCCAAAAACAAGGGAACAGCAGAATCAACTTAAGGATAGTAACAGGCGAGAATGAGTACCAAAATATGCTGCTAATAGACACACGTTTCTTCCGTTTGAGCAATACAAGTAAGTAGACTTTCGGCTATCGTGGAACTTGACCAGAATGGCCCCACTTCCGCTGGTGTAGCCTCAGCTTGTACACGTTAACGTAGGCATTTGAACACTGGTTACATTGATGTGGTCTTTCACCAGTATGGAAACTCATAATGTGGTATTTCAGGTGATGTGGCATACTAAACGACTTGGAACACTGGTCACACTTGTGAGGTCTCTCGCCGGTGTGGGTCCGCTTGTGGTCCTTTAAGTGCATATGATACCGAAATGACTTTGCACACATGTCACATTTATGTCGTCTTTCTTCTTCCGGCTTGTGTTCTTCCATGTGCAGCTGCAATTCTCTAATTGTTGTGAACGGTTTTAAACATTCGAGACAGCAGAGCTTCTTTTTCTTCAAGGTACGTGATTTCTTAGCAGAATTTTGTTGGCACTTCTGAGGATTTGGTGAAGATTCGGCTTTTACTTGAGGAATGTTCTGATCGTTGTGTTTAGTAGACCCAGAATGAGCAGAGAGCGCTTTGGCTTGTCTCACTTTTGTAGCTTTTCTGCGAGATCTTTTGTTCACAGGTTCGAGGACATCTGACCAAGTTGGGTCACCGCTATCATCTGACCCTTGCTCATCCTCATGATCGGAACCACCACGTTCGTTAACGGCCATGGAGATCTTGTTACGAAATTTTCTTCCACTGCAAGTGCATGAAATGAGATGATCTAATCAAACTCAAGTACTTTTATTATGTTAGCTGCAAAAATTGTGCGTGTTTGATTCTTACCTTCGGTGTTGCAGAGGTTCTGGGGAATTTACTTGGTTGAGTACGTCAGTCACCAGTAGATTTTGGTCTTGATTCAAAAGTACATTCTCAATCTGGGTTTCTGAAATCTTGTTCTTGTCGTCTGCAGTGGTCGCTTGACTCATAAGATCCATGGCATCCTGGAACTGAGATTCCAAAAATTGTTCAAAATTAGGGACTGGTTCCAGCAGCTGCAATGTTTTCGAAGTAGCATTCACGTCCGCAATGGAAGCTCCGAGGTTCGCCGTACCCTTCTGACTGACTGAGCTGCAAATCAAACGAGTAGTTTATGTGAACTTAACAACGTGGTACACAAATGGTTTTTAGTGTTTTTGAAAGGTACTCTTACAGCTCATTATTTCTTTTGAGAAGCTGCTGTAGCGAATTTTCTGCTTCGGGAGAAAAGAACTTGCAAAAAGTAAAAAGATCCGATTCTTCAAACTTCGCACTGCCGCAATTCCCACACCAGCAGTAACGGCATAGGCCAACGTCTGACCCGAACTGTCGGCTGATAAACGTCGAACCTTCTTCAAACATTACCACCAGTTTCCATAAAGGCGGTTCTAGCGAATCTGTACATTGGTTAGTGCAAAGAAACTTGCGAACGGTTGACACGATTGAGTCTTGAAGCCATTTTCTACCGCATGTTTCGCACCAGCAACACTTACAAGGACAAACTTCAGATTTCAATTGTCGAGTTGAGAATTCTGCACCTTCCGGATACAGCAGCACCAGCTTCCATATCGGTGGGGTCATTACAATGATTTACCTGGCACTTACTATGCACAATTGTTATGGAAAACCGACTGGTTACTGGAAAGTTAGCTTTACTGAATGTTTGATAGCAACAAAACCTGTTAATGGACTTCGCACGGATAACAGCGTTCAAATAAAATTTTGATTATCAGGAGCACTGTTTGAACGAACCTTCATCTGAAAGTTCAACAGCCAGAACAAGATCGGTTGGAAATTGCTTTGACGAATGTTGCTTAAATTGTAAAAGTTTCAAGACTAACTGCGACCATACAAAAGAAAACAAATACATCAAGTTCAAAATGTAAACTCATTAGTTTCAACAAATGGCTGGAAGTTGAACACGAATTCAATCTTCATTCTTATTGTTTTGCGGTCGCACGAATGAGAGAATGCCATCACGGAAGCTCCCTGTAAAATGTAAACAATGCGTTTCCAAGTTGACCGATACCTACTAACTGTCAAGATCAAAGTCATCCCGCTGATGTCAGTGCACATATTGAGCTCCTGATTGTCAAGGTATGTGTTGATCGCTGGACGGTCCACAGCCCACGGTACGTCCATGGCCCTTCGGACCCACCGACCATAGACCGTCATCCCCACCTCCCATATACCGTCAATCAATTGCCCATGGGCCGTCAACCCACCGCCCATCCACCACTCGTGGACCGCTCATGCTGGCGCATGTATAATTTTTCGAGCATTTCAGTTCCGGTTTGAATATTTTTTTCGTGGTGAAAGGATGTCTTTTGCCTGACCATCTGTGAATGTTGAACAAAACTTTATTATTGAATATTAAAACTCGAGTGTATAAGAAACTTCAAAAAAAACCTTAAATTCGTCATTTGATAGAATGGACCGATATCAGCGTAAATAGCTGGATGTGGGAGAAAACTGACTGGAGCATATGGTAATTGACGAAAGAAACGGTTTTGGATCACAAATGACATTGACTGCGGAGGATGGCTCGTTTTCTGCACCTCATATGAAAGAGCTCATACCACAGACTTGGACCGTTATCAGCCCAAAAACTTGGTCGCCATTGAGACAAAGTATATATCGCAGCTCTGCGATGAAAAACAATGGCTGACTGCTCTGACTGATCCACTGCAAGTTGAATCGGAGCTCTGTAAGGTAACCTCAGTGAATATTCTTGTGCAAGGACTTTTGCTTCAGAAAAAAACAATACTGGTATACGTCAGCCTGTACTGAGCCATTCGAGATGACTTGAAAGAAGGATTTCATTTGCTTTGCACACAATTAAATGACAATTCTTCACCTGGTGGGTGATTCAGAAGTGCAAATCCTACATCTTTAATCGTGTGCATTTCTTATAGACAACGTTGATTGTGTTCGCGAGAACCTTGGGGACCGATATCAAGTGAAGTTGTTTCGCAACTTAGATACACCATCTTCTGTCCCAAGATCATGAGATGTATCTGTTGATGATTAGGCATCACTTGATCTTCGTGCCCGTTTGTGTTGTTGGACGTCGGCTTTTGAGCAATCATCGAATCCACAACCTGATTCACTTGACTACCTTCAGCAGGCAAAGTTGTAGACTTGTCAATGATTAGGTCAGCCAGCGATTTTTCGAAGAGAGTTGTTTAATGTTTCGATTGTGGCGGTTTCGGGAGCGGGCGAAGTGCTGATGGCACTAGATTCTGAAGTACATCGTTGTGTATCTGCGCCGGAGGAAGATTTCAAAGGTGGAATGACAGCTGTGGGTGTCTGTCAAAGTCTAGAACACTTTAGCCGGTTTAGTGTGAGTGGGTTCGCGTGCTTCAAGGTCTGTTTTGGGCATAATCTGAAAACTACGAAGTTATTGGAATGAGGTCGAAACCAGGAAACTTAGAGATGGAAGAGGCCTAGTTCAACAAGCTCCACGTCGGGCTTCCGTTGGTAACAGAAATTAAGTCATTCTTCACGTCCAAAACAGAATCTGTGTCAATTTCGCTGCACCATCAATGTAAACACCAACGAAAATTGCATGAGTTTGATATCTTGAAACACGTCTAATATAGTTACAAAAAATAATTTAGATTTAGACACGCCCAAGTTAGCCGACATCAGATGCAAAAATTCTACGAGCATCAAATTTTACAGCTTGGCGACTCTCTTATATTATACTGGAGATAACCTGTGCAACTTAAATAACTCGCACATTGCCTGAATCAAGAATGAATTTCACTACCGACTCAACAACATAACTATTTTACTTCAAAAAAAGCATGTATACATGTTAATTTTTTCTCGATGACTTCCTCAGCACAAGCTTTCTTGAATATACTAACTCATTGACCAGTAGTATTAAATTAAAACTAAAAATGATTATACTTCAGCTTCAATCTAACGTGATTGATAGTGTAGTAGTACAGCCGTTTTGCCAACAGTGTTTTTCAAATCTAGATTTTAGGTTCCTTTACCAACAACAACTTTCAACACTTGTTAACCAGCAATTTCTTAGCTTCAGATTCGTTTAACCCTGCGTTTGCAAACGTTATTTCAAGGACCCTATTTTTCTGCCCTGAAACGTTGTCGCCAGGGACCAACTACAAGAGTTCGGACTTCTCCAACACTGGGTTTTACTTTACCAAGGTTGGTGACGTTGCAAAGTGTATTTTTCGCGATCCTGCCGTCGTAGTTGTGACCACCACAGAAAACACCTGGGTGATAAACAGACCCTTTTCTCCAACTAGCTGGTAGGATTTGCTGTCGTCAATCAATGTAGAACTCACATAAAATAGTGACTACGTCTGTGAAGCCTGAAAAATCAGCAAAGCAAATGTCTGTGATGTTAAATGTTTATTGGACATCGCTAGAAGCGAGGCTAACTTCGAATGTTCCGGATTCAAAAGAGGACCAAAGACCGAATAAGTGGACTGCGGTTACCACTTCACGAAAGCCTAGTTGAAACTATTTTTTTGAAACTATATCGAAAGTCGACCTGATTAGACGATGTAGTTTTCTGACTGGCTCCGCAGTTTCTAATGGCTGTTTGGTTCACGAGAGTCTAAATCTATTCTTCTAACCTGTTACTGATCTGAAAACTATTGATCCTGAGTGCTAAATAATTACCCACGGTTTGAGGTAGTGAACTGCCAATCTCAGGCCTTTAGTTACCCTTTCTGAAACCCTAATCCACAATCAACACTTGAGACGACGTTTTACCATACGTCCGATCTCAACCACATCCGAACCCCTCCTACTATACCACTTCAAACAATCTTCCTCTTCCAAATTACAACACAATTACCAACAACGAATTCAAAACGACACCAACAATCGCTTCTCTCCAGAGGCTCTTGCCGACCATTTTACAACCATCGAAATCACCGCAAGCGACGGTACATTTAAAAGCATAAACAAATTAAACTGAACCCTTCAGGATTTGATGTAGAATTAGAATCGCAGCAATGTTCTCGTTCTTTTTTCAGCACGGACAATCGAAGCTTATAAACATGTTTCGGTTATTGTTATTTTTTGTAGTGCATAATAAATTGTAATGCGTCAAATAGCGATTTCATCGTAATTCTTCTGTCAAAAAGTAAATGTGCGACAACAAGTACCGTCTTTACCGATCTGATATTACCCCAAGAATGAATCCTACTGCCATACACAGAAACTATAAGAACAACGTAATAACCACTCTCAGTAGGTCTCAATGCTTATGATGTGTGCCGATAAGAGATGGTATTCACGTTCAATTAAGAAGCACTTATCATGATTGTACGGAATCACAACATAATTGGAGGGTTAAAACACGAAGAAACTTAATAGCGTAGTAGACATGGTATTTACGAGATGTCGTTTGGGTAAATGAAGGTTGAATGGAAAAATTTACAATACTTCGTTAAAGCTACCTCTATCAGGCCAAACATGTGTTGTGCTCTTGGATAATGATTAGTTCTCCTTAATTCTCATTTATCCGCTTTTACTCTACAAAACAATCTGGCAGATGCTCTAGTTGGCAATTTGTCCAGGAATATTTGAAATACCATACATGATTAAACCTCAATGAAACACTAAACACTGCCGTAATCTAACATTCACCATAGGCAAGTAAAACTACATAAAAGTCTATTTATTGCTGCAATGTCTCCACTCTTTATTCGTCCATTCTTAGAATGGCAGAAGAACATAAACATTTTAACTTCATTTCAAGACATGTACCTACCTTGTTACTTTATTTCTTTATGCACTTCGAGAAAAATCAGCTTCATGATGATTTTATAAATCATAATTTAAAGATGGCAAACTTGCGATTTCTCACCTCTAAGCCCACTGTTATTCGAGGTCTGAAGCTTGTTCGCCCTGATAGGTTGCTGTCCCCTCGAAATCGACACAAAAAGGTTGGAAATTCGACCAGTCAGGTCGAGAAAATTAATCTTGATACACAGGGGCGCTTACGCTTTGACTATTTTGTTGACCCTTTACCAACTGGTTACCTTCGGATTAACTCTGATCAATCCAGCCTGGCTTCGATTCGACCACATTAGCGTTCATGAGATTTTGACTGCTGCGTCTTTGTATTCGATTTCAACGTGGTGGAGCTTCTTTCACAACGAGTCCCAGTTGTTCCTCTCCACAGTGAACTACATGTTCAAGTCAAACGCTGCAAAGTTACCGATGAAGCTATCGAAGCAGACGCTGATACTCTGGTTCTCGCCATGGTCTATTGTCTTCGCCTTGTCTGTTGCCTACTCGGCGCTGATCGCAGATCCAGGACGCGCCATGAATCTGTACTTCATGTACGACCATAGTGGAAATGGACCTGCGGCGCTGACGGATTGGGCGGTGTACTCTTTGTCGATGATGGGTTCAGCGCTGGTAGTGACGTCCGTAGGACTATGCGCCTTGGCACCGTACATTCACTTGAGTCTCCTTGAAATGATAAATAACGAACTAGCGGGAATGCAGAAAATTTTAGCGGCAAAACCCTTGGCTGAAGGCAACATAAAATGGACTGAAACGACCTATCTCAGAATGCGGCAGCATCAACTTTTGATTCGACGCAGCAATGTGGTTTTTGCAGAAACCATATTCTGGGAAAAACAGTTTCTCTTGTTCACAGCAACATTCAGCCTATTTTCTCTGATCTCCTTTTTCGACAAAGGAGTTTTGGCTACTGCACTGAACTTTGTGCTTGGACTTTACGCCTCGGCTTTCTATGGTATTAACTACGAGCGAGGATTCGGTGCAGTTACGGCGCTGGACGAAGTCAAGCGAATGTTCCTTCTAGTGGCATCTCAGACGCTCTTGTCGGACTTCGAAGGCAGGAGCCAGCTGGAGCTGGAAGTTGTTCGGCGGCAGATTCGATCTATCATCTATCCTGAATGAAGGCATCAGAGTCGGCAGTTTCTGCAAGCTGGAACGCACTTCAACATTGGTGTTCCTTGAATTCACCTCGACGCAGGTGGCTAGTTTGTTGATTACCTTTAAATAAGTTCAGTGGGTTTACGATCCCGAAAAGGTTTCTTGTAGTGCCATAGTCAAAGTTTTTCGCTTGGCTTCAAGCACGCTGCTTCTTGTAATTCTAAAGATGTATGTATAATATGATAAAGATACAGATTGTCATTGTGGAAATGTATGAGTATCAGAACTTTACTTTCGAACTGTACATTAGTGTAGCACTAATAATTTAATGAAAGTATTGATGGCATTTGTATGTGTCTTCGCCACAGTGAACCACTAAACATAATCTACGGCAGCCACAAACATTAACTTACATCTCTAAAGCACGATTGAACATAGGAATGGAGAGATAAGCAACCAACTGAGTTTGAACATTATAGAAGTCCCTGTCGCCGCCGATATTGAGTCTGCTCAGCTGGAACTTGGGACTCTGTTCCTAGTATCCGCATAACATCCCAAATAGCACTGCGAAAATCTCCGGACATGTAATAAATGTCCCTGGAGAGGAAGTCCTTGTCTGCCTTATCGCCCCAGAGCTTGATGAGACCTTGGCTGTCAACTTTGACTTGA
>JAQGBJ010001827.1:0-20270 GCA_034698345.1 Sphaeridia pumilis
TACAAGAGACGACACATGACATCCTTACCGACTGACTCGGCTAATCTTTCTCCGCTGACAGTTGAATTGTCGTCAAACGGGTCGACACAACATAATCGGTGACATACTGCTCCATCTTAGCTCTTGTTACTTACTCTCACAATCCCCGTCATGTAACATTTGCCATATTTTTTCGCGCTCCCTTCCATTGTCCGCCTCACACTGCATTCCTCGTATTCTTCGTCTCTTAAATACGTTTAATGAGATGGGAGTTCTTCCTTTGAAATAATACTGTTTGCAACTTCTTGAATTCCAACTAACTTATCATTGCCGTCTTAATCAGGACAGGACTCCGGACAAGAATTGGCCCTGCTCATATCCTGGTTCGTTTTCGTTTGAGCAACTTACTTTATTCCTCCAACCATCTTATGTTGCCGTGTTATATATATATTCCGGGCAACTCAATTAATTCTTCCCCCATATTTTCACGAGTCCCTAATTTCACAACTCAAGAAACAAAATCAGCATGCCTGTCCAAATTTCATCCATCCCCACTGGTTCCATTGAACAAAGATTTTGAATTTTTGCACTCACTACCAACATAACTGCCTATTGCCTCCGGTCACAAACAACAGTACAAGCTCACCAACCGGGAAAATATTTCCCACCCCAAGCAACAAATACCTCGGTCCAAAAATTCACAACTTGAAAATCACACCTATTAGTGGGCGGTTCGGTACCACAGCCGACATGTCTTTACTCAAAAGGTAATTGCTAAAACTTGTGTATTAGCTTCAATTACACCTTTGGTTGCAGCTCCAACTTGAACAATTGCTGCATCCATATTGGCAAGCACTGCAACTTTGCCAGAATCAAACTTACGCCTGGATCCAACTACTTTTATGCAACAACAACTCACTCAACCGACGTAGAAAACTTCACAATTAAATCATAAAATTCATATGATGATTATACATTACACATGATTGCTGAAAAATGTATACAATTCACTGACACTGTCTGTACCAGAACCATGACCGCACCTGTTTCCCTCCTGAACCGCATCAAATTGGCAACAATTTTTCCAGAAGTAGGAGGGCAACTTTACGAGAACAATGGCAAGCTTTTCTTCGCAGAATTTAAATTGAGCCGTAATTCGACCCATTTGCATTCCCGTCTCTATTACATGGTTCAACAACTTAACTTCCATCAACTGGCTTTTTACCACAATCAAAGAAATGCTGCAAATTCTAAAGAATATCACCAGATGTTAAAGTTGCGAAAGAAAACAACTCAATTAATCACTCCAAACTCGAAATTTGTACCTGGAACAAACTTTAAACAAGTTCGCACTTTTTGCACACAAGAATCCTCAAACACAAAATTCTACATCGCACAATTCATTTTAAAGATACTACCTCAGCATGAACGTTTCAAGCGGCTTGACATAATCATGCTAAACTTAACTTCCAAAATCTGCTAATCTTTGGCCCGCATTCCTTCATCGTAACCAAAGCAATTAACCCTTTTCCCCAGTTACTTAATTGTAACACCAATCCTCTTTTTGCAAACAGCCAAATTTTGTTATCATCTTTGCAAGGGTAATCTCGTAACAAGATCTCATTACGAAATAATTAATTTCTGGCTTGCGTGCAGATTTAAAGTGGCCTTCAGATGGTCAGTATTTGACTGACAGAACGTAGCCCCAGTATAAGCGCTACTTGAACCATACTTTACCTGTCTTCTTCAGTGGCACAGAAACTTAATTGTTTTCCTCACTTGACAATTACCTTCTCTTGCTTTTCCACCCAACTGACCAATTCGGCCACATTCTCGCAGAAAAAGTCATTTTTCAAGTGCAAAAACATAAACCTCGCCTCTTTCTTCTCCTTCTTTTACAGCAGCAAGTAACAATCACATTGTTGACTTCCTAACCTCAAATCTCCCAAAGGCTTTCACATACCCTTGCATGCGCCTTAAAACCACGTGGTGCAAGTCCTTTGGCTAATCACGCCAAATCGGCAATCATTCAGCATTTCAAGAAAACACCTGCCTGTGTTACACTGCAGCGCCCAACACACACCTAAAACAATGTCCCTTCTTTAAATTTCATTAAGCCCACATTATTGCCAAAAACATCCGATTGCAGAACCATCAATTAAACTCAACAAAGTTTTCACGTGAGAAACCGCAGCTCAGAACAACAACAACAATTTAGCCTGTTGCTCTTTGTTACACTTGTTCAGTTACAAGAAAAATCAATAATTCAAACCACATAGACACAAACTTTCTGTCCCAACCATCTTTCAACCTCCCAGCCCGTTGCACACACCTTTGTTGTTTTAATTGTATTCAGTGCAATAAATAATTCGATTGAAGACCACGTGCGCAAACGTGTCTTTCCCTCCCTACTTTTGTATCTTCTTCGACAATCTTGTTCTAGCACAAATCAAAAACAAAAAGCGTTCAAGCCAAAGCCATGAACTGTTGTGGCACTGATAATGAGTGAGAAATCTTCTTCAATTCTGAAACAACATTCACAGACAATATGTGATATGTATTCCGCATGTATCACACCTGCGTAGGAGTGTACTAATCAAAAATTGCTCAATCTAACTTGATGTATTTAAATCAACCACTACTGACGTCAATTTTTCCGTTCAAAGTCCTCTGTTGCATGCTGTCGAACAAAAACTCACACAAACATGATAAAAATACGTGCGAATCACATTCCATAATCTTCAGCTAGAAAATTAGCTGCAAGCCGCCTCCTGCTAAAATTTGCAAATCAGAACAGCTTTTCACTGCTTCTCCAGGTACGGCAAATTTTGCAAGCGGATGAAACGGTATTTCTATTAGCGTAGCAAATGGCCAAGTACGTTAACTACGCTGTGCAAAATGTCGTAATATTTATCACCATGTTAATGAAAAGCCTCCTATCTTGAGCACCAAACGGCAAACTAGCCTAATTCCGGCCAACAAGTAAATCTTCAAATTAACTAAACAACGTAAACTATTTACTCCAAACACTACCAAATTAAGCTTCTTGAATCTCTACTCTCGATTCTGTCTTTTATCAATTTTATTCATTCCCTAGTTTTCATTCCATACATCAACACCCATAAGATTTACTATCCTGTGAGAAGAAGCGTGTCAATATACATATTTATTCTTTTAATTTAACCTAACCCTTTGCTCAAGAACAAGAACCAAAAACAAACTGATTCACTGCCTCAGTGAATATACCCACCCGTTGTCGTCATCAGAGCAGAAATTAACCCTGAAGCAGCCACCAAGAAACAATCAAAGTAACCTGGTTTCTGCAAACAATTAAAATCAAATGCCACTTGTTGGGTTCCTCAGTGTGCTTCAGTATCTCACTCATTCACTCACCGCTATTCTGAAATTTTGGGTGCGGGCGGGCAGGCAGGCAGGTGCGCGTATAATTACACAACAACAAAAGCTAAACTGCATCTGCATTCATTTCCTTTCTTGCCCCTGTTTTACTTCAATTTGCTAAAGCATCCTTAAAGCCTTTAAATACACTTCTCATCTTGTTGACTATCAAGACTGACCCTGATGCTCAGCTTTGCCAATCAACAACCCAGCCACTGCCACCACCGGTATTGCACAGACAGACAAGCAGACAGCACAGAACTTTTTTCCACTTCGACCGTCAGTTTCAAATAAATGTTCCATATTTGTTTTTTACGTAATTGTTCACTAACACGCTTCCCGATTCACTACTTTAAATCTGCCCATTAACTTGCATTATCTTGCATCCTGAATGTCACACTGCATTTGGAATTCGCAAAAACTGCATGGCCAATGAAAACTCTTTCGGACCACAATACGTATCCAACTTGTTACTATTAAATTGAACAGCAACTTGCAACAACTTTGCTAATCTTTCATACAACCTTTAAGCCATAAACCTGCGCTAAATATTCTTGCTTGAAAGATTTGCGGCTGGCCACACAGCCACAGATAGACCTCATATAGTTTTTACTGGCCGGTCTTCTTTTACAATTTCTTCAAACTTGCAAACCTCTATGACAATGTTGTTAGAACATTCAAAAGCTAGCCGCTTACCGTTTTTATTCCTTTAGCCTTGTTGCCTGTGTCCGAGGGCTGTATAATTTTGCAAAAATGTTCAACCACTGCTTACAGCTCCGTCTGATCCTGCGATTACCAAACGTTGAGCAGATCCGCTCCAGGTACAAGAACCATTGACGTTTCGTTATGCCCACAAGATTTTCTGCATACCAAAAGAAGAAAAACATTAAAACACACACTCAATCACGTGATGCACTAGCATTAATGTTCTTGATCACATTATGTTTACTATGGGATATCAACAAATAGTTTGCTTAAATATTCCTTATTATATGTTTGGCGCTTTAGTTGAAAATCTTCGATCTCAAACTTTTCAACAATGCACAATTAAACATATTCAGCTCGTGCTGTCTTTTAACAAATTCATTTTGTCTGTCTATTTTCCAGCCAATTACTACAAAAAATTAATTGTGTTCACCTACATTAGATACGTCAACTTCATGTCGTAACCAACGTCAAACCTTTGAATTAACCCTACCAGTAGCTCTTGATATTCTTCTTATCCCATCCAACAAACATACCCTGACAGCCCAATAATTACATTTCACATTTCTTCACCTTTGGAAACATGCAACCAGATCAAGATTCTTTTACTCACAAAAGTCACCCAACTTGATCAAAATTTCAGCAAGCTTTTGCAAACAAACTTGCATCGATCGCCTCAACCCATCTGTCTCCACCTTCATTAGAAGCAAGTGAAAGGTTGACCAATAATTCCACCATCGTATAATCAAGTGCACACTTGCTGAATACAGATCAGGTTACTAACAGCTAATAGTCACAGGTTTGAAGCTGCCTTGTTTTTGCAGGAAATGCCGCCGCACAAATTACAATATTATTCTAGCCTCAGACAAATTGCCTTCAAGCGACAAATTACACGGTGGTCAGTAGTAGTTTATACACTTCAATAACAATCACCTTGCAAATTTTTTCACTTTTCCCTCAACATTTATTGCTTCTCCACTGTATTGTCATTAAGCCTTACTGCTTTATTTTACAACTCCAACAAATTAATTCACTCTCTTTATTCACATAAACCCGTAAGGTTCAAAACCATATTCTCATTAAAATTCGTTCACTTTTGACGTACAAAAATTCACACATCACACTCCTGATACAAATTCTTGTGCAGCTTTCTTCTTTGACACCAGTGCCCTCACAACAGGTGCCGCCATCCACTGAATATTCCAGTAGCTTCTTCAGCTTTTTATCAAATCTGACAGTCAATATCTTCCCTTCTTGCAAAATCCAAACCGCAATCAACCACTTTATCAGTATTGGCCAACGCTGCACTTGCATTGCTCTTTTACTTCAGCGTTGTCTTTACCAACAGCCACCTACAAGAAAAAACCAACCTTGATTGTTGTCAAACCACCGTCACTAAAAGCGATTGCACCTCAAAACCATTGGACACCATACCCACCATGGAGTTTGGTATTTGGTGAAACCTGAAAAAACTTGCAATTTCTTCTTCACAGGTTTCATTCACAGTCAGCCCAGAAACTGAAACCTTCATTTTAGCTACACCTTCATCACATCAGTTTGGGCCAACTCTCTTTGATATCAGCCATAAAACAAGAAAATCAACAAGTAATTCTGCAAAATTTCGCAAATGATCAGTATGCCATTTTGCTCCTACCGGTTTCGTATAAACGACGAGAAACAAACAATAACTTGCCGACAATACCAAAGACAACTGCGATCCGACTAACCACATCGTGCAAAAAATATTAAATTTACGTGCACTATGAACTACGTCCATCATCCGCCGCCAATCTTTCTCCCTGTTAACCTTGACTTGACTGACTTACACTTACAGGTTTTTATTCACCGTCTCTTCAGAATGTGACCGTCTACTAAATGTAATCTGACACTACCATCAAAAGATGGTCATCCTCAGCAACATGCAGATGCATTTAATTTTACAAACAAACGCCAAGCCAATAATGCACTTTTACCTGACCTCCTTAACAACATTGTAACAAACGACTCTCAAACATCATCAACTCTCGAGAGGAAATAAACCAGCCATTTTTCGCCACGTGAAAAATCACAACACAATTTTTCATTCTTCACCACCTAGACACGCATGTCCCAAAATTCGTCCTCGACAATACCACGCTGATTGCAGCCGTCATCAAAATTCATAACCCTGCATTGTACCGGCATTACCTGGTTCTGTTCACATTTATTAAGCTCTACAACAACTACACGACACAGCGAACACACATCTCCCCAAATTCAAAATCGAATTCGCACAAGGCACGCATGACTTGGAAATAATCCAGCACAAAACCTCAATTCGCAGGACCACCAATTCCAAACCGGAAAACAACAATCACAAATTTTCCTTGCCCTTTTGACATTCAAAGTTTTCGTAATTACATTGTCACCGACACACAATCAGTCACAAACAACAAATCATAGCCAGTTGTCTTCCATATGATCCATCACACAAAAACTTACTGTCGCTCAAGTCTCTATGGCTGACCGACTGATCTTCCAACTTGTGGCTTTCGCTATTTGCATCCGGTCACTAGAGATAGCACAATCCTCGATAATAGCTTTAGCCGGACTTTTATCAATCATAACAAAGCTTAACTAAGTAAGCAAGCTTGCTTTCTACCAAATACAGCTTTGTCTACTGGAATTTGATACGTGCCTCGACAGACTGATCGTGCTCCCTCATTCAAAATCATGTTTGGAATATATTCATTCAGTCAGACTTTCCCTGTCTGTCAACTTTGTTATCTACCGGTTCACCAGTTGACCACTGCCATGCAGTAGAATTTCATGTTTACTTGTTCACTTAACAAAGCCACCATATCAGACTTGACCACCATCCGTCACTCTCAGTCAGCCTCATCAGAATCCAAAGCTTCAGAAGATTCGCGTTCAAACTCATTCACAAATCACAAATTTTTGCTCCGACACTGACACAAAACTTGCTTAAACACCTCCGCAAAATTTAAAGTCCGTTAATCCGCCCACTAACCCATTGATTCTTTGCACAGACTTTTGTCTGTCTGGCGCAATCTGATCAGCAGGAAAAACTGCAACAGACATTGTGTACACATATTTCATTCCAAATCCATTCAAACGCCCAAAATCAGTCCATTACAATCCCGTATATATCCATTTCAACCCATCAAACAAAACTAAATACAGCACGAGCTGTCAATAATTTACTCTGTTTGCCATTAATTCCCCCAAGTTTCGTGCTTTCTGTCGTTAATGTCAATATGTATCATCATTACACTGGTGTACAATACCTCTGTTGCAGAAGTCCTGTCACTCGACTCTTGACAGACAAAATCCAGTTAATTAAATCTGATCCAATGGCGAATCACTTCAAAGCCGTTACTCATGTAATTCGATACAGTAAACTTTAGCTTGAAAGCAACTTTCCCATCATTGTTGCCTGCGCTGCATTTCATACACGTTTACCATACGCCCAGCCCAAAGCAACAAAATTCGCGACATTCCTCCAACCTCAACCTCACAAACCTGCCCAAAACCATCACTGATCGAGCCGGACAAACTACATAATAACAGGTCACTTTGATCGAACCCTGTCTCGTCCACACCTTCGCACTGTAATTTCAACTCACCAGATTAATTTCCGATAATTGCACATAAACCTTTTCACCCTTAACCACCTTTCCGTCAGCAAGCAAATCAACGCTAAAGGCTCGTCAATTTTCTCCTACTACTACTGGCTACGCAACTAGTTCCGTAACAAAATCTTCCACTTATGACCACCAGCCTTCAACCTTTAATGCCTCAAACAATATCAAATCCCGTTCAACAATCAGGCGCATCAGCTCAATTGCTAATTGTAATTGTCTAATGGTCCACTCATTAAATGAAAACTGATCGAACACATTTTGCCAGCTTAGTTTCAACGTTCCCACGCCTTCATTCTTCAAAAATCCGCTCTTGCCAATTTTTAACCAGCACTCTAACCTTCGTTCAAAAAATCAGCTTCTTTTGTTTTTTCTTCTCATTCTCATGTTCAATTTTAAAAGCAGAGAAAGCCAAAAATTAAAATTGCTCGACAAAGTAGCCAACAATTTTCTAACAAGCGTGTATTCTTCCAAGCCAATGAACAAAAACCAGCAGTTTATTCGCAAAAATACATTATAAATACATATATGCAACCATTTAAATTTTTCATTACCGCATAAACCATAAACCAACAAACTAAAACATTGACCGTTTTCACAAGAATCGGTCAAGGTTCGTTGCTGAAAATCAAAAACGAAAGCAAACATTCCAATCCAATACTCTATACTTAACCAACAATGTTTCACACCTGCCAATCTTCACTGTATCGCATCGTTAAATGTTCATTAACAAGTATACGTCTTGAGAAATATATTTTTGTCCACAACAAGTAACAACATTTTTCAATCTCTTCACCTCCTTCCTTCACTAATGAACAAAACCGTACCTCTTTTTTACATGCATTCTGTAGCTCAAAACGCATAAATAATCCTAATCTTTGATAACGTAACAAGAGAGAAACTAAAAGTAACTTTGAATAAAAAGACTGAAGCAGATGCGTGCATGCAAGCTAAATTATATAAAATAGCATTATCTTACATCTTTCTTTGCACTTTGCCAAAGATCCGACAACTGATGCGTTCTACCATGTGCATTACTTACATTCATTACCAGACAATTCATATTCTATTACGGTGCCGTCCAACTTCATTCACCGAATAGCTAATTGGCAAAAATGCCAATGTTTTTCACGTAAGCTGTTGCGTAACGTAAGTTACTGACAATTACCGTACCTACTTTCAAAACTTTCTCAACATCACCTTTAGTACATTTCTGGACAAATCTTTTTACGAGTTTCACGATTTTCAAGACCAATCTCTCGCCATTTTTCCCATTTAAAAGAATTGATATTTGACCACCTTAAAGTAGATGCTATCAAACCATGTACGTTACCCACAAATGGTAAATTAAATCAATTCCAACGCTTGTCTTAAGGTTATATATGGCAAGACAAATCTCCGCATATGCATACGGCACATGTTCAAATATATTGCAAATTTGTAAATTGCAACACCAACAAACCGCCACTGCAAATCCAGGTCTTGTTATGGTCAACCACGTGTTGACCGCCCACGCACCGCCAATTCGAACACACTTTATACAATTCCCCATTTCATACATGCACAATTACAATTCATTACATAAAAAGCACGTCGTTTACCTAGCCTACACAAAACACACGACGGCCTTTCAAATATCCATTATTCACACAATTTTGCAAAAAGCTTATAGTCCAAAAGATACAGATTACGTAAACACTTTTTGCCTTTTAATGCAATAAGCAAAAGCTTGAGCTAAATCCACCAGCTGCCGCTATTACATAAGGTGTTATAACAACCCAACTTCGAACAACAAATAATTTCGCGGTTAATTCGCTTCACGCCTTTAATCATCAATAAACTTTAGCCGTAAACTGTTTGTGCCAACCGGCACCATTGCCTTTTGCCGACACCTCAGACAGGTGATTTTTTGATTAATTGCTTCTGCAGAAATCCGCCTGTCCAACAACAATATATTCGTATGACCACATCTAAACAAGCTCCCATAATAAGCGTACATTATTTTTTAACTTGGTTGATTCCCCAGCAAAAATGGACTTACAAACCTAACATCGAAGAAATCTGCACCTTTACTTTCTGCTCTGCTTAAGAAAAAATCAAAAACACAAGATTCTCCCCAAAATCAGCTTTCGTCTCAACTGATCTCATACATACAAACACCTACAAATTAAAATTTGACCCATAATTTGCACCAACACCTGCTGTAGTAGCAGTAATCACATGCCTTTACAAAAAATTCTTGCAATTGGATCCAACGAGCCGGCACCTTCAAAACGGTGGCACACGTTCACCTAATACACTGAAAATATAAATCTCATCATCTGATTCTGATGCACAGTTCTGCATACTTGTGTGTTACAACTTTAGGTCCTATGCTAAGACAGCAACCTCAATCAAACATGATGAACAAGTTCATCAGAAAACACTTCTTCTTTCTGCTCTTGTTACTATGTCGATTTCCCTTTTTATTCTTGACCGCCTTGGCGATCCTTCAAACTGATTGCCACAACATCTACAATCCGCAAAAAAATCAAAAAGCATCATCATCAACACTTTGTAGCTACGCTTATATACAGACAAAACATTCTTATTCAAAACTCTTCTTCCTTTCAAGCAACAACTTTTCGACACCATTTTAATTCTTCTTCCATTCAAACAAAGCCAAATCGTGAGCATCACAGGCAGGGATCAAGGGTATTTTCGCAAAATATTGCCAACCAATCACAACGACGTCATCATCAACTCAGCCAGCTCGCAGTCATAGCTAGCCATGATTACCGCATCATAACAATCATAAAAATATCAAAACTTTATTGCTCAATACTTTTTCAATACTCACTTCTTTTACCATTCTTCATCCTGCAACAAGAGCATCAAGTGCATCCGACTGATTTTAGATGACACAAGTATGTACTCATACAAACAAGAATAATACACCTCCACTCACTTCAATAGAATCACAAATGCTCAAAATTTCTTTATGACTTACTACTGTTTCCGTTGTTATGCAACAACAACGATATTATAACCACCAGAAATATTCCATTCCGCCGCCTCCACCAAATAAATTGCAATTTCTGTCGTGATCTCATCAAGGCATGTAATATACCCATCATCATCATATCCTTCTTAGATAATCAACTTTCAATCAAAAGCCGCCAATAAATACATCATCGACTTCTTCTATTAACTAAGGTAACGACGTATCTATTGTCCAAGGTCGTCAAAAATTAAATCATGTGCATTTTTCATCAGGTTCATCTCATTGAAAGTAATTGCTAGGTCAATTTCTCCACTTTTTCATAAACTCATTTTATTTAACTTTTGCAAGCATAAATCAAGTCAACAAAATCTGTCTCCAAACAAAATGGATTCTCCATAATCAATCATCATCACCGCCACCTTTCCCTGACAACTTCCATAAAATACCCATGTAATGTCAGCTACCTGTCTTTTTATATCTTTATCCCCCAGTCGTAAAACACAACGACAAGCAACCACATGAATTTATGTCTCCATCAAGGGCTTGGTCACTATTAATCTAAAAATACAAACAATGCACATAAATAGGACCGAACAAGTCAACGCACCAAATCCCAATTAGGCATATCTCATCATTGCACCTGTCCGTCTGCACATAAATTTTCTCCAAGCCAAAACACATCCACAACCAACAACCTTTCATTCTACCAGCCCACAAATTTCACTCTCACTCTTTTCTTATAATCATCAACAGGTAAAAAAATCAACACCCAACCAAAATTCATTAACGATTCCGTCTTATAACGGCCAATCGTTAACGATAACCAATATCACGCATCACACGCTGCACTGTCTCTCTAAACGCAGTATTATTGCAATATCCGCTAAAAGTAAACAATCAAACGTCTCATCAAGCGAGTGAGAGTGAATCTCGTTAATGCATCGTTCATCGTTAAACGGTCTAACACTAGCACGAAAAAAATCAGTAGCCATAGCCGGCACCATCGCTAATGCCAATATCGATGCCTCACACAATCCTCATCAACTAACTAGCAGTCTTTCAGCCGTTAACGGATATTAACGACATCGAGAGAGTTTAACAGCTCGCTTCCTTCCGCCTTCCTTGTATCTTGTTCAACTACCGCCGCCATCGAATCTAAATCAAGACTCAATCAGCATAGATACACGTGTTCGCAAATCAAAACAAAAACTACCCATCCCAAATGTATGCACTTTCACGTTTCATTAGCCAGCCACTGCAGCATTAAACGTAATCCAACCTGCATCTGCAATCACAAGCGGAAATTCCATCATTAATTCATCATAACTCCCGTATCCTTACTGCACCCTACAAATCTTAATCAACATTATAACTCAAGTCGTCTAATTTGTCCGTCAGTATTGTAACAACTTTTTACAACGACTACCGGTATATTCTCAGCCTTCAACATGGACAATCCTTAAGGCCACTGCCATAAGCCGTCAGCCAACCGACATTGTTCACCTTTGCCAATTAAACAAATATTGTTCATCTCCACACCTCTTGTTTACTCACAACTTTCTCATAATTTACCAACTTTGACAGACAAAGCCACACACGCGTACCAGGAAGCTCGCAATTTTCTGCTCAATTTCCAGCAACCAGACCTCAATTACACCTTTCCGATGCCGATTCCCTCGCATACGAGATTCCTGAGAACGCCCTTCGTAGCTCAAATACCTTCTATTGTTCTAATATTTTTCTAGAGTTCAATTTCAGTGCCATGCGAACCTGCTGAAATCTGATCGTGTGAATCCGCCAGCAATTTATTATGTCATCTTCAATTACGTTCCAAACAAGTAAAAGGAACTTTAAAACGCAATTTTGCCACTTGATCGCCTCTATCCGTGCACCTGTTGTCTACCGCTCACTTGCCATTTCACAGTACGTTTAAAATTCTTCCTTCTTTGCCTCTGCCTATCTCCACAATCTTAAACCTATTTTTCCAACGTCTCCACGAGAAAATCCCTCCATTGCAAGTCACCACTACTGTTTACATTTACGTTTATGGCGCAGAGCACCTTGGCCATATATTCTCAATTATCATTATTTCTTGTTATATTATTATTACTATTATGATTGTCGCCATTACCGCCATTACTTTTCAATATGCTCCTTAATGGTCATTCAATGGCCACATAATCTGCCACAATTTCATTCTTCATCTGGTCCACTCTTCCCTACAAGTCCCAACCAAACGCAGTTTAACAAACAACAACATCAAAAGACCGTTGTATCCCCTCATCAATATAAAATTAATGTCTACATCGTTACTCTCAACTCTTCAATGACGGTCACCTCTTGTGATCTTCAAGAAGACTCTTTTTGCCTTTTCCATGTAGACAATTCCAATCTTTATTCTTTTCCATTTTTCTTGCTTGCCATTTCTAGCACAAGGGCTTATCTAACCGACTTTTACTATTCCACCTCACAGCTCAATTGACAATCAAAACAACCTTTATATTCTTTAAATTCCCTTTCTTCGTATACCCACTGCTTCTGCTGCCTTTTATATTAAAAACCGCTGATAAAAGCTCACCAACATCGGCATAGAGTAAACAAGCTTTACGATTAACAAGCCCAATGACCAATGGTCTCTCATGCCCATTCACGTACATATTCAAACACCTCAACTAACGAACAAGGCTTGGCATCATCAACAATGATCATCACCACCGCCATTGATGATGCAACGGAGCGACAATAACAAGTGCATAACGTCTCTCAAGACTTTTTAAGCTTTTTCCCATCATAACTCAACATTTCAAGGCCTTCAAAGGCCTTCAAATCATATCAAAATTAGCAAATTGTTTACACCTTTATTTAGCCATTCTGTTGGCGTCCACGGCGGCATACACAAGCCATCCATAGTTAAACACACCTTATCAAAATGCAAGGTGAAACGTGCCATCTTCTCAATCCAATCACATAATGAACCTTTAGTTAGTAATTTGTGGTCAGGTCCAATTATCCCTTCATTGCTTTTGTATTGCTTCTGTAGTTGTGTATTCATAGCTTTTTTGCCGCTTTATTCGCAATATATAATTGCTGTATCCACTGTCTGCATTTAGCTAGTAGCTTTTTTACACCCATATTTTCGCCACCTCTTCTTCAGCTTGTCCACTGCTGACACTAGCAATTAAAAAATATTAATAAACAATCAAAGTTTCACAGCACAACCCTGCATTGTTCCCCTGAAGGCTTCTGAGTAAGAAGAAGAAGAAGCCCAAACAGGACCTACAATATTTGACATTGCCATCTTTGCAAATCATCAAGACAAATTAATCGTGCTTCCTTCTCGTTGGAATCAGAAAACAGCCTTTACATGAATGCACATACTGCCATTTTTAGTCAACATCTTGTCTTATCGCTACCACAACCAAAGTAATTAATATAAACTTCTGCAATTCATTGTCTCTACTTATCTTCGTGTCAATCCACAATTACATTTCTTCCTCAAACAAAGGTCAAACTTTGTAATTAGTACACAAAAACCAGAAATGCAGCAAAAACAATGTCAAAGTTCCCCAGAGAGTTACACATTACATATTCGCTTCATTTACTCCCTTTAGCCTTTAGCCAACTTTAATATTTGTGGCTTCAACCTTTTCAAGACTCCCTGAGAAAAAATAATTGCATAACCTGCTTAACCCATATCCCTCAAGCGACAAGGAATTTTCAACTGGAATTGATATATATTTATTTAATTTCAATTCCGCAAACTCACTTCTTCTCTGATTTTGATTATCTCTGCCCTCAGGTCAGCTTTGCTTGCTTATTCACAAAATCCCCTATCCAAACAAACAACAATTGCCAATTCACCTTCAAGCCCAGCTCGCTATAGCATACAAACAAGCCATCCAGATAATTAACTCTAGCAAGCATAAAATCTGGACCTTTTTACAGACTACTTGATTCCCACGCTTTTTTGTCTCAAATTATTCTCATGTGAGTGTAACTAGTCGTGATTTATATCCGTATACGCAACCAACTCTCCAAATTATTTTTACATCAACACAGACATTCCATACAGGTAAATTTGCCATTTTACAAGCCAAAGCGCCGTCTTCCATGGTGTCTGTCTTGTTACTTTACATTTCTGCCAAAGTCCCAAAAGGAGATTCGCAAATCGTTTAATCGAGTGTAAATTGAATACACGCCGCAGCGTTCCATACTTGGCCACCCCGTCATAAACTTCATAATAATATCAAAATTAATGACGTGATTCTCCTAATGGTTCCAAAATTACATCAACATTGTACGTAGTCTCAATATAGTCACCAAAACAAACCACATCCTTTGGTTGCCTCTAATTTCACAGGCCGCCGGTCAGGCCCTTTTCCACACAACAAAAGCTTACAAAACAATTGCAATCTAGTTAACCAGTACATCCACAAAATTTGCAAAAAGTTTGCAAAATACCACTTGTCCTTTTAGCCCTCTCAACCTTGAAACAGATATACCAACCAAAACCCGCCCACAGTAAACAAACATCATTAAACGGTGAATATCCATTACCGCTCGTCTTCTCAAATTACAATTTTCAATTGCCGTAATCCCCCCTTATCTTTCAATGCTTGTTAACCACTAGACTAAATGCAAGTGGTCATCCAAGAGGTATCACCACAAGTACATACCTCATTCAAAACAAAAGACAGAACAAATATATAACCTCACCAATTAACCAACTGTCCGTCCATCTCCAAGTCTCGTCGTCGTCCGTCAATTCAACAATTAGACAACACGCCCCTCCCGGCACAAAATCCCAATTTAAATGCTAATCAACAAGGACTCTGTGCAAAAATGAACGTTATTCATCACCCTTAACGCACAAGCCAGCCATGCTTCCGAAATACCAAACATGTCCAAGTGTCGTCTACTAGATTAGATTACACAACTTCCAAACTGTAACAACAATTAACACGTACTCAACATATTGCGTCCTTATATCCTCCACATGTGCCAACACACATGTTCTCTCTCTCCTTATCAGCTTGTTGCTTGCCAAAGTTGACAAATGACACGTTTACAGCCTGCAGGACTGCACGCATATATTTTCCTATTAACAAATTCGCAACATTTTACCTTTTAAGACACCGCAATTCCGTCCGTATTGCTACCATTTACTACTGCTGAGCAAGAAAATTGTCTGTCTTTGCTACTATACGCGGCCTTTGGCCATCTACGGTTACAAAAATATATTGCCAAGCCTCTTCACTTCAAATTCGCAACAACAACCTTCACCAACATTGTTTACAATACAACCATAAACTTGTCCTGCCATACATGCCAAATTTGCAACGCACCTACTATGTCTACTGCTGCTGTCTTGTATCCTTTCGTTCTCACCGACCAGAAGTCGTTTCAAAGCGTTAATTACTCCATTACCCCGTGGCGACTTTATAGCCTCACATAACCAACATTGCCGACAAACAAAACTGCAACTTGAGCACTTTTACCTCATGTTCAACTTTCGTCAAAGCCGCACACATTCCGGTTATGTACGTGGCCGAGAAAAAGCAACAACATCAACAACGAATTTCGGGTCAACTTTAGCGCCCAAAAACTTACTCAGGCAGGCTAACAGTGCCATTAAAAGCGAATACGCGCGTGAAAGCGTGAGTGCTTAATTACAGGTAAATATGCTTATTCTACTTTGGCACCAGTGTTAATTGATCATTTTTATCATCAGCTACGTGTACATACATACTTGTCTCCTTCCTCGTTTCATTCCATTCCGTTCACTTTCAAATGTCAACCCTCAACAATGGACTAGGCATTAATTTGATCATTTCTCTGATTGGAAACACTTTTAGCAGTAAATGCTAAAGTTAATTAAGAGCCATATAAGCGCACTAGCTCTCTTTGTTCATGAAAATAGTTCAGCATCCCGTGAAAACGCTTTTTTCCATTCAGTAACCATCTTCTTAAACATGGACAACAAAACATCAACAAGTTCTTCTGCATTTTTTAACTCACTTCCACATCGTACGCTCTTCAAATATCGCAAAATCTGCAACATTAGGTGAAAACATTCGACAATTAACCTACTGCCAAAAACTTTTCATTTCATTCCTCATTTCATTAGCACCATTTAAGACAGTTTTCAAACCTCATTGTACTCCGCCATCATGTGACAATTATTGTCTCCCTCTCCCCGACTGCCTGCATATTTGCAAATTTTCCCTGTACTACCTATTAAATAGCCAAACCATGAGTTTATTCACAAAAACTTGTTCATTTCAAGTGTAAAAAAGTTAATCAAAATTCTCATCAAAACGTTCACAACTTTTCACTCGAATATTCGCAAACCTCTTACACAAAAAACATGCATTTATGCGTCTTTAACCAACATCCATAAGACACATGCCGCAAACTTTCAGCTTTTCAGCTACTGAACAACAGTGTCATCTGCATTTAATCAGCGTCTTCTCTTAATTCTACTTGGTCAGGTTTGCGGCACATGTCTTTGAGTGCCTGACTGACCGACGTGTTTCACTTGGTTAATCTTTGTACGTGATGCTTTTACCAATGCAAAAGTTTACCTGTTTATTCAATCAACTGATGCTTCTTCAAATCTCTTGTTCAAACCCAAAAAACCTACCAAATCTCTCAACCCACTGTCAAATCTCAGTGATAAAAATTGAAAAACATTTCAATTTTTGCTCATTACCTTCACCCTTAAGAAACATGTAGTTGAAAGAGAAATTCTTTGACAAACGATGCACAAAAGGTGCAAACCTCAATCTGATCTGCTATTAACTACCAAGTTCCTGCACTGATACATCAACTTCAACTCCGCCCCGACCGATTAAAATCCGTGTAACCACAGCGACATACAACAAACTCATCACGCAACCGCATTTTTCTAACATCCGTAAAAATACTTTTCAGCCAAAAAGAAATCCGCCATCACGATCATAAATGCTTCTGTCGTTCCTGAATGTTCTGATACACTTTTTAAATAGCTCCATTATACCATTAAAAGAGTAACTTCCACAGTATTGCACGCAAAGAACTAGGAATCAATGTGAATATAATAGCGATAGTAATTCGTCACATGCAAACTCTTGCTAACTACTGCCATTTTTCTACATGCTTTTCAGGCATTACCACTTCCACTCACTGCAAATGAACGAGTTTTCTCTTCAACTTCTCAAAACCAAATGGACATGAAATCACGAATTCATAATCTACCTTCCGACCACAACATCAATTTATACGCATATTCCTTATTATGTCCTCCCGGTCCTCCTTTACAAATATATGCACCTTTCCGTACACCACAAAAATTTTCTACAACGAGTATAACTTGCCCATGGTTCCATATTCATAGCTTCCTATACAGCATCATCGTCATTAAAAATCGAGTTCGTGGAGAAAACGCATGTTTTCTTCCTTGTCCCACCTAACCGTGTAATTACCACCTGAGAAAAATACTTGTACAACTAGAGATATATGACATAACGTCAAATTCAAAACGTCCCCGACAGCTAAATGCCATCATCAATATTCATCGCTGGTGGTCACAGCTTGGACTTCGAAAATTCCAAGAATTCGCGAAAAAAACGCAAATCAATATTTATATTTCACGTGTAACAAACTTCTAATTGCACCTGACATTCCAAGAATTTGCAAATTCGCTCACGATGACAATAACCTGTTTACTCAATCAGGAACTGACAACTAAAGCCACATATGCCAAGTTTCCTCTAAAAATCATATAGACCTGCAATCTGCAAATTCTGAATTTACTAAAAACTTCAACGTTCAAAACAACAGGTCATCATCCACCCGTATTGCCGTTACTTACCCGCCGTTTTATCAATTTCTCTCAAACTAATTCTCGCCCGTTAACCAGCTCCTGTCACGCAAATTAAAACAAACTGTACATGCCCATACCAGCATTTCAATTCAATTCCTATTGCCAAAATCTCAAATAATTTACTTTTGCAGCTTCCATCAGCAACAAGCTTCTCGTGGTGAAACAAAAAACCAATTTACACGCTAAAATCCCCGTTCAAATCGACATTGCCCGTTTAATCTCTCGATAAAATCGATTCTGCACTTTGATTCCTCCCAATCCAACATCTTGCACGCCACAAAATTCAATTCCAATTTGTCTCCACTCAACCTTACACAACCTTCTCCGCCTCTTCAGGTCCAGGTGCTCAATGCACTCGCTCAACAAGCTGCACAAAATTCAATTTTCTCCAACCTTCTGTTCTTCCAACTGTTGCCTCCATCTCCAAGCACCCTTGCACTTTTCTCAAATTATCCATTAAACTCGCAATTTATCACCAACTTCAATCAGTTATTTGCAAATTTTTTACCGCATTTTGCCTCGAATCAAACACCTCATCAAAATCCATCATGATCTACGGCCAACCAGCAGCAAGAAGCGTCATTTCTTCTTGTTCGTCCTTTTACACATCCACCCTTTTGATCCACCATGTAAAAACTGCTAATTGCATTCAACGACGTAACGGGAACCATATCGATCAATGACTGGCTGCCTGTTTGCCATTTGACCACGCTACTAAATGGCTTCTTACAATCTCAAGTGCATTTCCTCCTTCTTCTGACCAACTCATACAACACTTTCAAACAATTTTTGATACCTCGTTTCCCACTTGATTTACCTGTAATTTCCTCCTAACCGATGTAACCTCAACGGCACGATTCCGCCAAATTGCCATCGTTTACTCCCTTGTAATCACTCCTCTCCTGGCAAAATCAACTGTACACACCAACTTCAAAGGTGGGTGATACTTCAACCTCAGCCATATAATTTCCCTATATCGGACACAAACTTTAATTTGCCATCTTGTAACCTCTCAAGTCTAGAACACTGCCCTAGGTGTCAGTCCAACCGTTTAGCATATAGCCTAATAATGCTCATTTAAACTCGAGTCCAAACAAGGTAGCCTGTACGTGCTTAACAATGCTACCATTTCTAAAACTGTACCATTAGGCCACTTTATCCAACACGCTCCTGATCCCGACAAAAACCAGGAAACGTGCAACTTTTTCTCCGTATGGCCTGCGCTGAATGCTCAACAAGTTCAGGTCGACCATCAATCAAACATATACGAAAGAAGCCACTTTCAGCAATCACAAAAACTGGCGAAACGTAACGTTCTTCTTCTCCAAAACCTGATTATCATAACACAGCCTTGAGCATGTACAATGACAGCCAGCATCTGCAAATATCATTTGTGCAACTACAAACTGTTACCATTACACACAATGCAGGTTAACGGCTCATAAATTTAACCTTATTATCAACAACAGCAGTCGTCAAGCACAAAGCAAAGGTTGAGCAGAGTTTCTAGCTCATTTCATTGCTAAAAGTCTTGTAACAAAACAAAACAGCTGCACGACACATTGCATTGCATTCATAACCACCCATTAATTTTTGCAATGACATTTTCACTGATATCCAAACTTACTGACTTAGTCATCAAACCTAATGAGGTTATTTCTGCTTCATAACCTTCGCTCCATGATACAATAATAATAATCAT
>JAQGBJ010001828.1:0-20262 GCA_034698345.1 Sphaeridia pumilis
CGGAGAGGAATTCGCAAACCAAAACCAATAGAGACAATAGAGCTCACAAAAGTGTCAATTTAACATCCCGCTGTTGTGCCCCTAAAAGTGCAAACTGCGGAAGTTAAATATGCGACAAAAAAGCTCACCTCCTTTCCAATATGACCCCCTACTTCGTAGGGTTCCATAATAAAAATTACTGTTTACTTATATTTTTAGAAAACTAGTTTGATAAAAAATGTTAGAATTTTGAAGACCAAAACGACCAAAAATTTCAAAATAATTAAGTTTTTCAAGAAGCTTTGATTTCAATACCAAAAGAAGCAAAGTTCCAACAGATTCAACCCGGCAACTCCCTGGTCCAAGTCCGCAGCATCCCTCTTATACGCTCCGCCCCTCGGATCAATACAGCCTCCCTATTGGCCGCGCGCCCCCTTCCGGAAACGCATCCACCAAACTCTAGCAATCCAAAAGCTTCATCTGTTCCTGATAGGTGGGCGGAGCCTGGAGATTCTGTAATTTCCTTTCATCCCCTCAAAGCCATCAATTGCAGACACGTTTTCAAGAGCTTTTCCACTTTTCCAGGCTCCTATATACTATGACCATAGAGAAAGTGAATTTTCTCCTTTAAAATCAATGGAGCCTGACTGGTTCAAGTTTATTCTGAATTTCCGGGTGTGGCGAAAACATTGATTTGAAATCCTTCTGCTGAACATATAGTTGAGTCGATTCCAGCTTGTTATGTCAAGACTTGTTGAATTCTCATTACAGCTTCTGTCAGATGCAGAGAGATTTTTGTTAAAGAGTTCACAGCGACGACATATTGTTTGATTTGCTTTGGTGGAGTTTTGGTGAATGTGTGATTTTGACAATTTCAATTTCGACATGGATTCCACAAATCAGCAGAGCAGCAGCAGTAGCAGCAACTACGAGTTTGTCTCCAGTCGCCTAGACGCTTTTGGAGTGTTTGAATTCCCAGGGACTTCAGCAGCAGTGCCCAACAGACGGCCAAACGAGTACCATCATTCAAGAGACGGAAGTGCGGCAGTAGCAACTTCATTTAGCCGAAGTCGTGACCAGTTCCAAATGCATCACCAACAGCATCAGCATCAGGCGCCGTCGACTTCAACTTCGGCGTATTGTGAAGAGGACGCTGGAGTCGCTGGAGGCCAGTACGAACTTTTGGACGAAGAAGTGCAGATGCAGCAGCAGCAACAACAACAAGCTTGTTTGTACGGACATCATCAACAACAACAACAACTTCATCATTTACAACAGGCAGGACAATCGAACGAAAACAATGGACAACAGGCTGGAGGACATTTGGCGACATCGACACTTTATCCGGGCAGCTCGGCAGGAGGGCCGATGACAGGTTAGTAGTAATTGATACCAAAGAAGGACCAGATGGCGTTTAAAACGCTTCGTTTCTTTTGGTTGGAAGAAGAGAGTTTGATTTCAATGATCTTATTTCAGATGAAATGGGCGAGCCCAGAGTAGACTTTTACCCTGGAAGTCCGTACGCCAAGGCTGGAAGGCCAGGAGGAGGAGGAGCTAATGTCAGAGAGCGGAAGCGGATGCTGAGGTCGGTGCCGAGGTAGTGACAGTTTCAGAGACTTTGTTTACTGTAAGGTCAAAGGTCAGTTTCAATGTGAAAGTGCAAAAAAGTCTTTCTTTGGATCGCAGTATCAACTCGGCCTTTGACGAACTTCGACAACATGTGCCAACATTCCCGTATGAAAAGAGGTTGTCCAAGATTGACACACTGAGGTTGGCTATTGCATACATTGCGCTGCTTCGAGAGATCCTTGGTTCCAAGTATGACCCGTTGAGTTATGTTGAAAAGTCGCTGCGCGGGGAAATCAAGTCTGATGGCGCTTCCGGGTGGAATACTTCAGGTGAGAGATTCGAGGCTTGGCTTTGGTAGTGTTGGAGTTTGGAAGTGTATAAATGCATAAATATAATTTTCGATGAAATGTTGATTGTAGATTTGACGGCGAGGCTTTCGTGGATCAACTGGGAGAACCTGGGGATCAATCCGAATCGGCGAAGTTCTTTGTCTGGTCTGCAGCCAGGGCAACATGAGCATATGTAATCAAATCAAATCAATGTGTTGTTCCATTTGTTCTAGTCAAATTGTCAAAAATACTCGATTAATTGTTTTGTGGTGCTTTTTACATTACTTGTGTTGGTTCAAACATCAATTGAAAAAATAAACAGTGGTTTGTAGATTTGAAACCGCAACGAATTTTCAGCTGAAATAGCATCTGTGGGCAAGGGCCGGGCGTAGACAAGGATGGCATAGAGAAGGATGAGTGCCATCGAGTAAAACTTGAAGAGAGCGCGAATTCAACGCCTCTTTTCTTCATATTCCATGTCGCTGCGGTGTTGTGGGCACATGTTTGTTTTTGTTTGTATTTTGACAAGATTTTCTTAAAATTTCAGTTAAATCTTGAATGACAGTCGTCATAAGTATTGTTTAGCGACTTTAGAAAAACTGTAGTTCGAGTTAGTTGTCTGAAAACGGTGAGTTTATTCTTCTTTCATGAAGAAATTTGTGTTTTAAACAACAGCTTTTTCAGCCTGTAGGGAAACGCATGCATGGAAATGCGAATATTATATATATGGAATTTGAAGTTTTTTATAAGGGGTATTAAGAATAGATTGGTTTGAAGCCCAATTAGCTAGTTTTTATTGCATTAGTAGTGGTATTAGACTCTTCGCAAGAATCTTGGAATGTGAAGGGGGGAGGGAGATTGAATACTAATTTTCTTTGTTTTCAGATCTTGGTGGCGGTAGTCAAGCAGAAGTCGCTTGGTTCTTGCCAACGAAAATGGGTGAAGTCGAAGGAGACAACGATGGATGGGTGAATGTCATAACGAATTCTGTGGTGAATTACCTGAATCTTACAGAACAAGAATGAGGAAAATGGAAGTTTTAGCATGTTTCCTCTGATTTTTCGCAGATAATCCGTCGTCTTGAAAAGTACATCAGTTATGACGACTTCAAAGCATGCAGACTTGTATGCCAAGCGTTCAATCGAGGAATTGTGGAACAGTCGTCGTTCTCAGCTCGAACCAAGCTAATTGTAAAGGAAGATACTTTTCGTTCTGGAATCTTCAGCCAGCTCAGCTTCACGTTGAAGAACGTAGACCTGTACTTCTTCGACCAGAATCCTGCACTATTCAGAGGAGAAGAGTTGCCGAAATTGACGGAACATGAGTTGGAACCAATTTATCATTGTTTCAACAGCGTTGAAAGTTTGAAGTTACATGACGAACTTCTGCGGTCTGAAAACTTTACCGAAGTACTTCCAGATGTCAACAGACTGATAAGAGCTACCGAATCGTTGAAAGAATTGCAGCTGAGTACGTGGGATGTAAACCTTTTCCTGAACTTGGAGCATTCACAAGAGGTGATCGAGAAGCTCAGGGATGTTGTCGGTTTAGAGCTTATACCTCACCGTTATTTGCTAACCTACGCCTTGAACGAAGAAGGATTGGCAGAAGTAAACAAGTTGCAGAGAGTCAAAATTCAAGATGGCTACACAGAGAATTTGGACGGTACCGAAGAAGTTTCTGCCGCATTGCAGGCCATGGGAGGGTTGGTTGTCCGAAGTGCTGATACCGTTACATCGTTGAAAATCTCAGAGCCTTACCTATGGGCCAAGTTTAATGATGCTGATACTAATTACATCTGCGATACTCACTTTCCAAAACTACGAGAGTTGCGTATAAGAGCTAAAGACGACCAGGCGGTTGAAATAAGTAACTTCCTAGCGGCCCATGGGAAACAGCTGGATTCTCTTGGAATAAGGATTCTCGGAGCTTTTCCTTGTGACATAATTGACGGAATTCGTCAGGAAGCTTCGAAGAAGATCAAGAAGTTGACTATCGCTACCAACGCTTTCGATCAAAGCAGACCTCGAAACCTGGCCTTTTTGGAGGACTGTCAAGAGTTGGAAAGCTTCAAATTGCAGTTCATTTTCTCAAAGACGTATGACCCGAACTGTGATTCAATGACTGAAGTTTTTTCTTTTTTGCCCACGAAGAGTCTGCGGAAACTGTCGCTCATTCGTCTTCCAACTCACTGGAACGAGAGCCTTGATCACCTGAAAATTGAAGCTCTCAGCGGGTTGAGATATCTAGCCCTAGATTGGTGTGGAAAGGCAGTCAACGATGAAACGATCAACGCCATCTTCAAGCATATGACTCAGCTGGAGTATTTGAGGATCAAGCATGCTTTGGAATGTGGTGTAAAAGGCTTCACTGGTACTGAAAACGTCGAAGATCCGACACCCGATCCTGGGAAAGTTGCTGCCAGCAATCTCACTAGTAAGTAGCAATCCAATGAACTGCTTGATTTTAGATTCTTTACTCAAAAACTTCAACTGTGCCTGGTTTAATTTTAGACCTGAAACATCTGGTTCTACAACACTGTGGACTTGACGATCATATCATAAAGGTGGCTCTGAAGTTCAAAGATCTGGAGATGCTGGATATATCCGATAATCACTATGTAAGTGTAGAGTTCCGGTTTTGATCAACATTCTTTTGACCAAATTTAACTACTGATTTCAATTTCAAGGTCACTACCGCAAGTTGTAGAGTAGTTGTTTCCCAAAACCCTGCGTTAAAGGTTCTTCGTACGGATGAATTCCTTCAGAACGAAATAGAAGAAACTGAGTTGAAAAGGCTAAACGCCAGATTCCAGTCTTACGAGGTAATGCACTTATTCCCATCATGCGATGCGTGATGATAGTGATTTGAAAATTATTCTTTTGCAGACCGTCGCCGGTGGAGATCATGACAGAGATTCATCCGACGAAGATGATGACTTGAGTATCTCAAACCCAGGAGAAAGATGGGGCCACGATGGGTTGGAAGACTTCGATGAAGATCCGGATGACTTTGACTTCATGGACGATGATTATGGCGGAGACGACGATTATGATGAGTCTGAGGATTTCGATTTTTTGGGCTAGGTTCTGTTTTTGCTCAAAAGACTAACCAGTGGAGAGACTGCCATTCTGATAGCGTAAAATTCTGATTGACACACTACGTCATTCTTGTTTCCCCTTTTCCAGGTACAGAGGAACTGACAACTTATCAGTGATAAGTTTAACCTTAAGATACACATAATTCCCTGCGGTAACCTAGTTTGTTATTTACGCTTCTTATACCTCTGTATTTTTATACGGACGCCGAAAATTATCAAATTGTTAAGTAAAAGAATAAAAGCTTTTATTTTGGAGATGTTTATGTGCTACAAGACAGTTTTTGAGCTAATACTATGTAATGTATTTAGACTATGTAGAACTAGAACCTACTGAACTCGATGTGAAAGAAACGGGAAAATCATACAAGAAACAAGTTCATGATCCAGCTCACACTTAATATTGTTATAATAACTGACGATGACATCAACGGGGCTGGAACCCAAACCGATTGGCACAAAATTTTCGCACAACAGGCTTTTCGTTCACCAAGGAGTCGTTATTCACATCCCTCATACCTGTAACCGAATCAAACAATTCATGAACGTGTGGCTTCGCAAATAATAATAACACCGTAAATACAGAATATGGTGAGTTGATTACCTAGATGACGACTTGCGATAGGATTGATAGCATGTTTCTCGGTGTCCTCGGAGATGACTTTCTTTGCAGAAGCTGGTGCAGTGGCATTCACTGGCTTTACAGCAGAACCCACGTAATGGACATTCGAGCCGAAAGTTTTCTCAGCTTTCATGGGTAGCAAAGAGTTCAGACGTGATGGGCGATGAACAATGCCTGGAGTTACAGTGCTGCTGCGGTTGGATTTTGACTGGTTTGGCGAAGGTGTGGCAACTGGTTTTGAGCCGAAATGATGAACTCGACCGATTGGGACAGCTGGGATTTTTGTTGGTATGCCACATTTCGGTCCAGCAGATTTAGGAACCATGGATACTGAACCAGGAGTCTTCTGAGTCTTTGCCATGCGTTGAACTTGATTTGGAGTTGGAACCGACCGAATGTAATGAGCAACAGGCGATTCGATTGGTTTCGTCAAAGGGCTTCTTACTGATGCCGGTGTTGGTAGTCGGCGTGCAGGTGAATCCAAAAATGAAGTCAACTTTTTGATTGGAGGAGTCCTCGTATTTTTGGGACTATTCCATGCTGGCTTCTTAGCAGAAGGCTTCACTTCAGTTGCAGTTAGACGGCACATGCGAGGAATCATCTTGCTAGGCCCAGCTCCAGCTGAATGAGATCCGCTCGTAGTTTTGGCAAGTAACGGAGTCTTTTTTGGTGCTGGTGCCATCGGCGTTGCAAACAATCCCGGTGTGAGTCTTTCCTTCCTGACACTTTGTACTTGCGGAGACTGTTGAGCCTTGTACTTGCCATGGTTTGCGCTGCGAACGTAGCTCACGTCTTGCGAAAACATCATGGGACTGCTTTCGGCACCAATGTTGCTACTGTTCGACTCATCTTCCAACTGATCAGCTGCTGCCAATAATTTCTCCATTGTTGTAATGGTATCGTCCAAATCCCTGTTAGACGAATGACTAATGAAATGAGTGACTGCTTGAGATACTGACCGGCATTATAATTTAATCCACTCACGTGCTCTTTTGGCTCGACGTTTGGCTCTTGCTGTCGTTTAAGCTACGGTTCAAGTTAGACATGTCAAAAGCAAAACTGTCATCGTCAACCGAAGATTCCTTCAACTCATTGTCCTTCCTGTGAACAGTATCATCATAAGTTTCTGCCTTCCATTCGATGTGATCATGAACTAAAACAGATCGCAGATCAACTTACTTTGATGGGCGTCGGTACTCGAAGCTAACGTCACATTCATCCCCAACTTCATCATCTGTATCTTCCAGCAAACTATCACCTCTGAGCGGCTCATCGCTGGCAGCATCCGGGCTCTTAAGAAGATTTAGAAGATCCTCTTCCGGAATAGTCTTGGATAGCCTGCTAACCACAATGATTTATTGCAGCATACAAAAACCACAGAATTACAATTTAAATGCTTCAACTCACTTTGCAGATCCTGCGGGGACCTGAGATCTACTAACATCTCCAAAGTCGCTGCTGACGTTACTCAAGTGTGACGCGTGCATGTAACTCTGAACAGCAGAGTAGTCAATTTCCGTCAACATCTCTTCTTTGCCTTCAGCCGTGGTAACACTTCTCCTGGAAATAAACATTGTCAGTTTTACCAGTTCTAGTTCTGCTCTCACGAAATACCTGCAGTTTACCTTTCTGAAATATGTACTTCAATCTGCTGAGTAGCTGGAATGAAATCAATGCTGTCATCGTGCCCCGTAGCAGCAAGAGGAGCCGGTGTCATCCTGAAAAGATATTCCCCTCAGTCAACATTTCGTTACTTCAAAAACAAGCTGTATCAAAAGTGTCACTTACGCCGCTATAATTGCACTTTGCTCCAACAAACTAGCGTTAAAGCTCTCAGAGTTGATTATACTGTTGCTCAAAGACACTGGTGGCACATCTTCAATGCCGCTCTGGTCCTTCTCCATCCAGCTTTCCTCCTTTAGTAGGCTTTCATCCAGAAGATTCTTTTGGAAACCCTTCGGAGTCTTGTACATCATGTTCAAGGTCGTGTCCCTGCACTCCTCGTTAGCACAACAAGGTGTGTTTGCATCATGGGAAGTCAGTACACCTCCAGGTGTTCCTCCGACCGCCAAGCTTTTTCGGCAAACTGACCGGAGTAGCATGGAATGTCTGGGCCCGTCTTTTCCTTTGGCAGACTTTGGTGTACTATAGGAAAAATCAGATATTACATAGTCTCTCGCAATTTCGACAATCAATCTTCCCTAGCAAACTTACTAGTACACAGATGTCTCAGCGGGCTTTGAAGGCGTATTCGGTGGAACTTCCATCCCTGGCTGCTCAGTTACATTCGGTTCCTTGTTTTCATCATCATCGTCAGTTAAATCCAAGTCAATCGGTTTCTTGTTCTCATTATCATTCTCGTCATCAGTCACTTCCAAGTCAGAATCCATCAGTCTAGAAGATCAAACATCATATATAAATGCCCATCCAGAAGCTTTGGATGTAAACAAAATCTTACAACTTTTCAAAACTTACGTGGAAAGCTCTCTCCATTCTCCATCAACATGCTTCACCATCCCCTTTCTGATCAAGTACGCCATTTCATCAGCTCCAAACTGACCCATGGCCATACTGAATGACCTGTCGACCTCATCAGTCCCACTGGTATCCAAGCTCGTATCCATTTTGAGAAATTTCCTATGGATATCAAAGTTAAATCAAGTCCGTTATACTTTGTCACCGTCTTTGTTTCCCAACTTGCAGAAAATCAACAATACACTAAAAAGCTTACCTGTAACAGCAGAACTAAACACAATTATAATTAAACCCGTTTCATCTAAACAGACTAAAAATCTAAATCTTCCGTTCAAAACAACAACTTGTTCACTCTACGTCCGTTGAAATCAACTGCGATTCAGCCGTCTAAACTTCAACCGCCACTCAACTTTTTCCCGCTCAAACAAAGCGCAAGATGCGCCCGCACGGAACGTCATGACAACATCTCTCCTCAATTTCTCTCTTTTTCCTCACATCTCGCTCACGTTCCCTACTAACGCTTCTCATGTTCCAAGTCAAGCCAATTCAAATTCAATCAAGCTTGATTCGAACGTTTTTCACATTCGGGGCATTCTGCAACAAAGTTTGTTTTGAAGCACTCGCTTCGCCAATTGTTCTTCAAAACCTTGCCAAATTGGATTTTCTGCCCCCGGTTCAGTTCCCTTGTATAATTTTCAGCATCCTTCACATCTTTCCGCCTAATTTTAATTTTATTACGCTCTTATTCCCACCATCCCCAGCTTCAAATTCATAGCAAACATGCACTTTGCAACTACCGTATTTCGCCCCCAGGAAATACGTGAGTTATCAGCTTGCGAAATTAACCTCCTTCTTCTTCTTTCTACTTAATCAAGCTTGGAACAAGAAGAAGAAGACACTCGGCAACGAATCCCGTTTTACTTATCCCCCAGCGAACCTATTTCTTGAGTCTTTTCAGCCAAGTCAGCCTTCTTCTTCTTTAAACACCTTATACGAACATTGTAGATAGATGAAGAACTGGGTGCAATTCAAAGTCATTTAACCGGCTTTAGTATCTCAGCTCCATTGATCACTTTCGTCTCCCTTAATACGTTAAACTGGCATTACCAGGCATAACCATCGTCTTTTCGGAAGGTTCAGGAGCCTCGGAGCGTAGCAGCAACTTGTTCTTCTTCTTTGGGATTTTTAAAGCTCCTTTGTAAAGGCACAAGATTGTGGCAAAGCCTGAATGGAAATCATCTTTTGTTGCGTTCGCTACCATGCATCCTGCACACCTTTAATCAACTTATAAAACTCAGGTAAATCGAGAGATTGAGAACGGTCCCAGCAATAACATGTGAGAGCAACTTGAGCGAGCTCAGGTGTGTGTTGTGTTGAGCTGTCAGAAGTTGCTCACTTGAAAAAGTTAACTCTGTGAGTGAGCGCCACGTTGGCCAGGTGTAGCACTTCCTCCCGTTTACCTGCGCCGTAAAGCTGTGCATCGTGTGAGTAGTTAAAAGGTGCTTGGTTCCATTGTTTGCTCACCTCACTCACCTCCTCCTCTCATCATCATTGGAAAACGACGGCGATTGTGTTGGTGAGGTTACCTTGGTTTGATGGCTTTAAAGCTTCACCAGAATTCAACATGATCCTTTCTTTATCTGACGAGAATGCAGTCAAGTCAGTGACATAATTCTGAAAAAGTTACACAATTTTGAACAACAGTTCTTAAGATTAATTAATAATTAATTTGTTGTTGTTGTTCAAGTGTATTTATTATTGTTTTTGATTGTTGAAAACAAGAACACAGTGAATGTTGTTTGTTGGTGGGTGGATTTCTGAAAAGGTTGAGTCACGGAACATACACGGAACTTGAAGGTTGGGCCCGAGTGTTGTGAAATCATAGAATCAGCCGGACTGACTGGAGCCGTTGTATTGTCGGTCCGGGAAGTTGTGAAGGTGAGTAAATTGAAGGTAGAAGTAGATTTGATAGAGCATGTGGAGATAGGAAAAGAATGTAAATGTGTGTGTTGACATGAATAGTTGAGCGATGAAGTAAGAGTTTTAATGGAGCTTCACAGAAGATTCTGGTGTGAGCATCAGAAAGATGTTTGTAATTTGAAGCGGTTGGTGTCAGCTGTTTGAAAAAAGGGATATATATAGGAGACTAACGAAAGGGTTGTTTTTGTTTTTGCAGTCTGGACAGGCTTGATAATGCTGTAAGAAAATCGAAAAGACGCAATTTTACAAGGTGCTGACTGGGAGAAAAGGAAACCGGGAGAATGCTGAGATTCCTGAGCGGGAAGCGGAAGGGGCGGACCCCACCGCAACAACAAAATGTGCCACAACAGCAAAAGTACTCCATCACCAGCACGGACCAGATCCGAAAACCGGCAAAGAACCATATCATTTGTGTGGTGGTGGCTTTGGATGGGCAGAATTTGTCGATTGAGTTACCTGTAAGTTTAAAAGTGAGCTTAAAGGAGAATGTTTAAAGGATGATAATTACTGACATGTGTTTGTTGATTTGCAGAAAAAAGCGATGGGGAGTGAACTGTATGACCAAGTCTTTTACAAGGTTGACCTGATCGAGAAGGAGTATTTTGGGCTTCAGTACACGGATGCTAACCATGTTCAGGTGATTATGAGGTCCGGTGTAGCGAGAGATTTGTGGTGGATGAGTATTGATTGATTGTGGTTTTGTTTTGTAGCATTGGCTGGACCCTACTAAGATGGTGCGGAAGCAAGTGAAAAGTAAGTTGCTTGGAGAAGGTTGATGATTTTGAGAAATGAAGGGAAGAGTAGGTTGTAATGGTACTTTTGGTTTCATTCCAGTCGGGCCTCCGTTTACATTCCGTTTGAAGGTCAAGTTTTATACGAGTGAGCCGCAACATCTGAGGGAGGAATTGACAAGGTGAGGACGAGTAATTAGGGTTGTAAAAATAGAACTTGAGATGGACGTCAAGTCTGTAAGGGGATGTACGTTCAAGGACTAATTTTATGACGTTGGATTTCAGGTACCACTTTTTCTTGCAAGTGAAGAATGACATTTTGACTCGCAAGTTAGAAATTGAACCCCAAATGGCTATTGAGTTAGCTGCACTTGCGTTACAATGTAAGTTTATCATTAGAGCGAGTTTTAAAATGTATCCATCTATGTGATATTGATGATTGATAAAAAATATGCCATTATATTCTAGCTGAAGTCGGAGAATACGAGCCAGAGCGGCATACACCAGCGTTTGTTTCAGAGTTCCGGTTTGCTGAGAACCAGTCGGAAGAAATGGAAGAAGCTATTCTGGAACATTTTAAAAACTTGAGCCTAGCCACACCTGCCCAGGCGGAATTGAATTATCTAAATAAAGTGAAATGGCTCGAGATGTACGGCGTTGACATGCACACAGTATTAGTAAGTGCTATTTAACTCCTTTTTTATCAGATGTCCGAATTGCGGAAATAATAAGGATTTCGTTACAGGGCAAAGATGGTTGTGAATATATGCTTGGCTTGACACCTACGGGGATCTTGGTCTTCGAGTCACAACAAAAGATTGGTCTGTTTTTCTGGCCAAAAATTTCTCGATTGGATTTCAAAAAGAAGAAGTTGACTCTGGTTGTAAATGAGGATGATGATGAAGGGAGAGAGAGGGAACACACGTTTGTTTTCAGGTATGAAGAATGAAATTACCGATTAGCAATACTGAAAGTGAAGCGAACGTGTGTAGAATAATTTTTTTGCTTTTTTCAGTTTGTACAACGAAAAGGCTGCGAAGCATCTTTGGAAGTGCGCTGTAGAGCATCATGCTTTCTTCCGGTTGAAAGGGACAACGAAAGCCCCTACAGGTCGTCAAAACTTTTTCAGGATGGGCTCTAGATTCCGTTACAGGTAATTATTACACATTAGAGTGACCAAGCACATTATTAGGAAGACTTTCATAAGCAAATATTCTTTCCCAGTGGCCGCACTGAAGTACAGACGATCGCTGCAAGCAAATCTCGTCGCATGGTCCAGTTTGAGCGCCGACCGAGTCAACGCTATGCCCGAAGGCAATCTCATATCTTGCGAGAGCGACAAAGAGACCGGCCTACAACTAGTGCTGCTGCCGCCAATGAATCTGAAAATCAAGACACTTACACCGAAAAGGAGCTTGCCAAACTGGATCCTGATTTCGAGACGCCAGAAGTTGACCTACTGTCCCATGAACCTGTTGGTGGTAGAGGTCGTGCAGCAACTCCAGCCGAAGGATCCACCACTGAAGTAGCTACTCCGACAGTGACTGCAGCCGTGTCCACATCACTTTCCCCACCTGCTACTCCAACAACGAGATCAACACCTAGTCCTTCCGGCGGCTCTGTCCATGTTGAATCACCAGTCACTTCGTTACCAAGCGTTGACGGCCCATTGGATAGTCTCATCAAAAGCATCGCAAAGGAAAGTGAAGACTTTTTCCTCACTGAGTCTAAGATCGACAAAGATTTCAACATTGTTCCGAACAATAAGAATTCCAAGTATGTTTCGTTACCAAAACCGCTTCCACCTGATCAACTCATGTGCAATATCTGGAAAGCTAGGATGGAAGAAGAACTTAAGAAACCGTCTGCAGTTGACGGGTACGAAACTACTTACAACGGCAGGTAATAGGCCCATTTTTCTAAAGAATAACTCCTGTTCGATGTTTCCGAATTTAATCAAAATTTTCGTATTAGTGATGTCTTCCCCAAGAGAGAGAACGCTCAACAAAACGGGAAAAGTTACCACAACACCGAATCCGCAACGTTCATCTCGGTGGTAAGTTGCTGACGGAGGTGGATTCATTCTTCAGTATTAAGCAAATCCATGAAAGTTGTACAGACACAGTCCAAAAACACAATAATTCCTTCCCCGCAACTGTTATGAGTAGCTTGACAATCACGCTTTTTTGTTCAGAAAAGCCCACGTTTATTTTTTGGTAATATGTGTTTCTTTTTCGGCCAGGGTGGTGATAAGCTGACCTTGCCCTTGACATCAGCAACTGGAAATAGCAGTAATAGTAGCTCGCCAGGCGAGAAACCCAACTCATCAAGCAGTTCTCAGTCAAACAAGCATTACCGTAGTGCAGATTCAGTCTCCGATCTTGATCACAGTGTTATGAGTGATGACGATTCAGCTCCTTTGATTTCTCCAGGATCTCCTCCTGTCACAGTCATTCACTATTCTCAGCAAAAGGGCAAAGTTGAAAAGGTTCAGATGCAGCTAACTTCAGAATCGTCGAGTGTCTTACCAGGCTCTAATCTCACGTCCATAGATCTTAGCAACAAAACACCAGTAGAAGAACCGCTTTTGGTTAACCTTGAATCTCCTCCTGGGAAAGATTCTCAAAACGGGAAAAGCATTAGGCCCTCTAATCACTTCAATCCTTTCGTTAACGAAAATGGAACGCCATTGGACCATTCTGTGGTTACTGTTATTAGCTCAATCGAAACAACGAATCCGACTAATCCGTTTAATACTAGTAATCCGTTCTTGTCATCGTTTCTGGAGACTTCGATAGAAACAGAAATAGACGGTTGGGCTAGTCCCAAAGTTGATCCAGCTCGAGATGATCAGATAGGTTCTTCAGATGCAGGACAGAATTCAAAACGAACTATACCAGTTGCTATCAAGGGTGGAGGGGTCAAAAAGGCCGAGAAAAAAGACCAACATGATGGAAACGCTAGGGTTCATAACAAGGACCGTGTAGTAAGTTAAATGTATTTTGTATAGAAAAGTAGTCGTCAGTTTTTGGGTACTTTTGCGGAAAACTGCGAAATCTGTGCTGCTGTTTTTGAGCATAGACTGTTGAAAAAGCTTTTGGGTAGTTTGAAAACACTATTGGGTTCTTCATCTTTCTTTCTGTCGGCATAATACCTTTACCTGAATAACTTCGTATGAATGCGCATGCAATAACTTTTCAAGGTTCTTCAAACTTCAGTTTCAGTGGTTATCGATGCCCTTCTAATTCAATGTTGAAACTTTCAGGAGGATACAAGAGGTGGAAGACGGTCTCCCACTTGCTTCGATGACGACATGATTTCAGTTTTGACATCACCTTCACCCCCACCATCCAAAATTCCAATTAGTACAACGACGACGACTACACCGGTGCCGAAACCGAGAATCAGCTCCCGACCGCAATCAGGCGGGCAACCCAAAGACAAGACGCCCAACGATGACAAAAAAGAAAAGAAACCACCGGTAATCCAACGAAGAACAGTTATAATGACCGAGATTTGAAGAGTAGCTTCTAGACTTTACGTATCGCGTTAAGCTATAAACGAAGTATGAATGGTTAATTGTTGTTCATGTAACTTAAAAGCTGTATGATTGAACCTGTAAATGTATTCACTGAATCGTTTCCAATCGGGTGATTGGTTCGGTGTGTAGTAATTTAAGACGGTTAGCTGTAACTGGTATGTACATAAGCTTATTGATAACTTTTCCGTCCATAAGCCGCCTGAATTTACCAGCCTCCTCCGTGCCAATCGAAAAGACATAACCGTGTTGTTTCGCTATAATAATGACGTTTGTTTACACATTCCGCTGATGCTAAACTTAAGATAAACAAAGACATTTTAAACTTGACTATGGTTGAAGGTGTTTGTGCGATTAGGAGTTTATGTACCTTTTTACACGAAAAGTAATAAAGTGTAAATTGTTTCTGCTGAAGTGGCTTTGGCTAACTGTATGTTTTGACATAAATTTTGAAGACACAAGATATCTCTTTACGTACAGGAAGTAAAGCTAATAGCTTTATTATAAGTCAATAAGGTACAAAACATGTAACGTCATCCAGTGTCAATCATAACTTTTTCCTTTTGGCTTCAGCTCCATCACATTCGCTATCAACAACTTCCTTATTTACTTTCGACTTTTTATTGTCACGTATTTTGTTAGCATCAAAGGAGTCTCGTGAACCGGGTCCCCAGAACTTGGTTGGGTTGTGCTGGAACCTTAGAATTCCCGATTCCCTCGACGGCGGGTTGGCATCAGGATGAAGTTCAAAGTTGATTTCTCTAGTAAACTTGGAACCCAGATTCTTTTCGATGCTGAAAGCAACTGTTCCTTCTTTACTGGTAAGATTTTGTTTCTTTCGTAGGGCAAAAAATATCTCGAGAATCACTTCGTGTGGTGCATCAGTCTTGAACATTCTGGGAGCGGTATGACTAGAAGAGATCTTGTAACCAAGGTGCAAGAATGCAGACCTGTTTAGAACATTCAGACATTTCTTCAGTGCCTTGAGAAAATTTTTAACAACGTTTCACGAATTACTGCTCACCTGAACTTTTCTAGTGAAATTTGACTACATTTCAATGCGGCCGTCATGTCCGAAAAATCGTACAGCAGGGGTACATCTAGCTCTTCCGATACCAGCCTTAATATACCCTAGAAGCAAGAAACGAAAAATCAAGATTTAGCTCAACTCATGGGCCTCATATTCTGTAAGAAAAATCATACTTGAATTCGCCGATTGGTCCCTAAATACTCGAACTTGGCCGAATCCAGCTTAGCTTCCATATCACCCACAAACTGTTTGTTATGGAGTAAGCCGCACCAAATAGGGCCACCCATATGAAGTGAAGAATCACAATACGAGCAAGCTGGACCTACTGGTGGACCTTTTGCAGAACCATAGTAATGATTAGGGCCTTTGACAACAAGTAGCGGTTGAAGATAGATCATACGACATCCGGTGCACTGGAAGAACATTGAAGTGTTCCTGCAAATCATGGAATCATGATTAACTTCCTTTTAGAAATTTTCTCCAATCTTTAAGCCACATAGTCATAGTCATCAATTTCAACTTACAATGCTACTGCTTTGGATTTCACCGGGCTTTCGTGGACTCTGAAGAATATACGAATGTAGAAATCTATCTTCAAGGACAGCAATGGCTCTACATATTTCCCATGTCTGCCAGCACAGCTTTGAATTGAGTGGATCAAGATTCTTAGCGCCTGAAACGAACATGCGATCATATTATTCTGTGAAACCAGACATGACGAACGATGAACAAGTTCCCAATCCGGAAGGTCCTTACCAACTCCTGGCATGCTTTCGATTTGACTGACACAGATCCGTACTTGGAGAAACAAGCTTCAGGATTATTGCCTCCAGCTAAAACAGCCATGTCTGTAGCGGTCACTAGAAGCATTCCGCCGTCTTCAACACACTGAAAGCATAAATCAACGTTTTTGTTCTAAATCTTCATCAGTTTGGGACATACTAAAGATCAGTTTCAGAAGATGTTACCTGTATTCCACTCTCCATAAACGGTGTCGGTGATCCGTATGGATCCAAGTCTACAACATGGAACTTCTGTTTGATTTGAGTCATCAGAATGCTGTGGAACATAAACACATTGTTATTGATTTCTTCCTCAGACACATTTAAAGTTTTTGTTGCATCCATTTCTATCTTACGTAGCATCTCCTAGATTCGGAACCACATTCTTGGTTTCGTTGATCTCGCAATTTTCTTTCAGGGACTGAACAGCATATTCTGAAAAGTCATTTGCAACTATCTCGTTAACCCCGTCAATTTCCTTTGAGTATCGGATTGAACGGATTCCGGACGCTGCCATCGCTTCAAGGATTCTAATCTTCCCATTTTGTTCAGGCAGGAACTTGTCCATGAACGTCTGAATTCCGAGGATACTAAAACGGCAGAAGCCACAAAACCGAATTACAATTAGTAAACAGATTCAAACATTATCATGTGCCATCGATTTCACGATTTGTAGCTTACCTTACGTCACGATTAACTTCTTGAGTTGGATTGTAGAACGTCTTCTTACTTCGATCGTAGTAAATGGCCACCTTTCCTTCTTTCGTGAACGATGTTGGATCTTTTCCCGACTTTTTGATGATCTCGTCTATTTCAGATTCATGTGACCCACTGACTTCAGCACCGATTTCCATTGCTTCGCCTGTTGATGCCGGTTTCGTCATCCTGACAGTTTTACTAAAGCTTTTACTACGGAAACTAACTGACATAAGTCTCCTAATCAACATGAGTTTTATACTTTTTCATTCGCTCATGATTAAATTAAAACCAAATTGTTCTATCAAGCACTTTCAAAATGTAAACAGCCAACTTTTTGCACACGTGTTTCTGTCTCCGTCCACCGTCTGTTAACTTAAGCGAAATTTCCTCACCGACGCTACAATCGCATTCCAACAGGAAGCTTCAATCTCCAAAGTTCCATTCGTTCCAATCTAAAGATGTTTTATTTTTATTTCAGCGACTATATTCTTCAGAGACCAAATGCCGATCAAATTACAAATTCGGTGTAAAATATTAAACCTACATTCATTCCAAATGTGCCTATTCTAGCCCTTGCAACTGCATCAATTCTTTAACTTGCTTCGTTAATTGCGTTATAGACTCAGTTTGTCCGCACAATTGCTTCTTCAGTTCTTGAATCTGAGTATCACCGGGCTGGAAGGCAGCTATTCTGGCATTCTGCTGTTGTTCTTCGGATTTTTCTTGCATGGCCAAATCTTTGAGATTTGTCAGCCATTTCTTGTAAACTTGAATTCCGTTCTTGATTTCATTCATTTTCGCCATCCATTTCTTCTCTTCATCAGTCAGGTCAGGAATAGCGTGCTTCTGCCGTTTCAGGATGTTGTCAAGCCGCTTCCTGAAGTCCTCCATTCGAGATAAGCATTCTTCAAATTGCTCGGCGATAGATTCAGCTTTGGTTCTGAGTTCCTGTCTGGAAGCCTGAAGTTCTTGGAGGTTTTCAGCCATTGTGTCTTTCTTGACCTTTAAGGTACTGATGGAGCAATCGAGGTAATTTGCAGCTTCAGCCTGACGATCAATGTACTCCTTTGATAGGGTTTCGACGCTTTCACAGACGAATTTGACCAGTTGATCCCGTTCTAGAGTTTGGTTGCTAGCCAGAAATGGTTGCGTAGTCTCACGCTTGAGGATGTTCGTCACAGTCTTGAGAATTTCTTGTTCATCTGGAGGAAATGATGCTAACGCTGAATCCGGCTCGTCTTTTCTTAAGCGGCGTTCCAGGGCAGAAGTTGAGTCCAACGATGCTATATTGATTAGCAAAGCTTTAGAATTCCCAAGTACAACCAGAAGCCTATCGTCTACTGCTGTACAGAAGCCTACTCCTGCTAGACATTTTCCGGCATAACCGCTTTCACTAACCTTCCAGCAAACTAAAAAGTGTGCACTACAAGGTACTGATTTCAGTACTCCTTCTATGGCATCTGACAAATAACCTCTGAGTTCTGGGAGGAAGTTCATATTCACTAAATACAGTCCAGTATCAGTGACTACAACGTATCTACTATCCAAGTTCGGGTCTGCTAATAGCCTGACACTTTTGGCTTCTACATCGCACAAAGTTTCTAGTAGAATCTTTTCCTTCAAGTACACGGTAAGGTCGTTGGATAGCACAGCTTCTTCCAGGTTGCAATCTTCGTCGTCGCCAGCATCAGGTAGGACAACGAAATGCTTCAATGTATTGGAAAGGTCTCCGGTGGCAATGACAATAGGGAAGGACTTGGTGACGATCAAGCTGGTACACTTTGGACTTGCATCTGGATCCTTGCCTTCGTCATTGAACTTGACCGGGCCGTGTAGCTCTGTGTAGCAGCGCTGGACCTTCTCCAATGGTCGTAACAGTATGTAGAACAAGTCGCCTGATTCTAGCAGTACGAATAACATCCATAAACTAGCTTTTGGTAGCTCAGGTCCGAAATCGATATCTACAGCCACATCTCCGCAACTTCTCTCTTCAGCTTCAGTGGCAGTGTCTTCATGAAAACTAAGAGCAGTTGTTCGAGCAGCGGCAATTGAGATGGAGCCTGTGAAGAGATCACCATTGGTGGAGTCATAAAAACGGACAACTTGATCGCTGAAGAGGACGGCAATTAGACCAACTAACGGAGATGGGTGCCATCTGACTTGTAAGGTTTCCAATTTGACGTCTTCCACAAACAAATCTTCTGCCAATGATGCAAAATCTAGCTTCGGCTTCGTTGCTGATGCTGAACCAAGAGGTACTTTGATGATCGCGGCTCCTTTCTTCCCCCATAGGACGCATAGACTTGGATGTTCCGGATGGACACAGAGGTGACTGGCGTCAAACGAGAGACCTCGGTGTATTTCCCATTCTTGAATGCTGCATTTTTGCTGCTGATTACCGATTTCAGAAACTGGTCCAACAGTTAAACTTCGTTTGGCAGGGTTGAACATGTACCAGTTGCTACCGCTTGAAGTGATGAGATAATTGAGATTGTTCTTCAGCTCCAAAGCTGGTTTGTCAGCCGATGGAAAATTTTCTATTACGGTAGCTGTTTTATGTGCAGTTGATGATTGTTGCCCTAAGCCTAGAAATAGAAAAGTTTTACGATAAAATCTTGAATCTTTTGACGAAACTGAATATATAACGATGATTGATGTTTTCACCTTCCGGGAAAGCAGGCCCTGAAGCACTTGCATGAGCCAAGTCTTGTTGCTTCGCGGCTGCCATATTTAGAATACCCGAACCTATAAACAGAAAAACTGATTCTTTACAATGTTCAACTTTTTGACCATTAACAGTTGACAGGAAGCTATAGTAGATGTAAAACTAGCAGATACCTTACGTGACGAAGTACTTGCTCTTGCTATAATGGAGCACCAAATTTCGGTAATGGATTTTTACGGAAATCTACGCGAATTTTCACAACCTGATCAAAATTATAAATCCCATTGAATAGACCAAAACAATTGCATCTCTCTCTCTCTCTCTCTCGCACATTCACATTCATTTCCACCGGCTGTTAGGACGAATTCTGTTACCGGCGATTCTTCCCGCCAAACGCCAATGCAGTTTACTTTATGGACCTGAGATCTCAACCGGAAAAGATTATGAAACCATGATTTAAAGACGTTTGATTGTATCTATTCAACTCTTTACAAAATGAATCTAATAAGCAATACTGCTTCGTATGCAACATAAACATTCTTTAATTACATCAGACTTTGAATCGAGCTTAAGCCCCATACATAATCGGCGGAACATGATTTTGACATCATATTTTACAAACTTCCAGATACAACGCAGTATTCTCACGAACAAACTTTTCGAATTCTGGTGTCTTCTTTAAATCCGTATGATGCTGATTTAAGTACTCAAAGAATTTGATCTTCTTGTCTTCTGCTCCAAAACGATCAGCTAAGATCAGGCTATC
>JAQGBJ010001829.1:0-20260 GCA_034698345.1 Sphaeridia pumilis
ACAAGCTCCTGTTCTCTACCGGCGAACAGGTTCAAACCAACGGGGAGTAAGCGTTTCAAACAGGCTACCATTAAGCTTGAGGCGAGTTCTTTGTCTTTGTCACGCTTCTTATCACGATTTTTCTTCTTTTTGATCTGTAAATGGTCAGCACTGTAGAGGTCTGCAAATGTGAGACATTATTTTTTTTAGAAACATTTTGAAATACCTTTCCTCCTGTTTGCGCCGAAGTATCAGCCACAACGGTTCGTCTACTTGCAGTAGGCATGATAAGAGCCATATTGTCGATTTCATGCGCTGAAATGAAGTTGGTTTCTTCTTTCCGGAAATACTACGAGACATAACCAACGGCAAATTGGAAGGAGAGTTTACAAATACGTTATGATGTTCCTAAACTTACCATCGACTTCGACCATAAGTTGAATATCTCAGCCACATGATTGTATAGATGCTCAGCCTCGATTGTGTTGTTCTTCAGCCACAAATTCCTCTGAAGATCGACGTACTTGATGAGCAATGGATAGAAGGCGTAAATGTCCCGCACCAACAATTGCCATTCTTCTTGAATTTGGCCTTCGACCTGCATCACGACAACGAATCTTTTCAGAGCTCTAGAAAGTACAGGAAATTGCAACACTGCGCTTTACACACCTGAGAAGTATCCTCTGTTGTAGACTTCAAAAATCCCTTGAGCGAATCCTCCTTGTGGTACATGGCTTCTGTGCGCTTTCGCATTTTCTCCGCCAGTGGCAGCAACGGATCTTTCAGTAGCTGTTCCGAAGAGTTTATAATGATTTGCTGAGTGTAAGCTGCAATTCTTGTCATCCATGGAGCAGTTTCATTTCCAATATTGTTCTTGATCAGGTTCAAGACGTTTCGGAGAAGCCGGTTCATGTGCTCGCTGGTTACTTCGGTGACAAAACTACGAAGTTGGTCAATAGAAATCAATCAGTTTTGTACCCCAATCAACCACCAATATTAATTTTAGACTTACTCCGTTGTAGTACCAGTAACGTTGACATTGTCTGGCCCTTGCGACCACCAAAAAGGCAAATACGAACACAACATCGGTAGAGTGATGTCGATAATGTGAGGGACTTCGGTGTGAGTTTTTCCAGAATCCACAAAGTGCTCAACTTCTTGTAGAATAGTGGTCAAATCCGGTAGAGTGCTTCCAAGTCGCCCAAGGATATCTGTGGATACATTGATAATGAAGATGGGGATACAGGGGACTTGAATCTAATACTGATCATGACCATTACCAGGACTCGACTGCAGCTTATGATGCAGCGAATGGGGATTATTTTTGTTCAGCTGAGGCTCCAAGAACGCAATTGGGAAAGTTGAGGCAAAGGCTCCGAGGCAGCTGCCCACAGCTGGGCGATTACGTTCGATTTCGAGTTTCATGTACTTTCGGTTCTTGGGCAAAGCCATGTCAGTGCCGAGGATGTACAGGCTGCTTAGCATCTTGTACGCGGCCAATTGCAAGTCGTGCACTGAAAATGCCAGACTTGTAGTTATTAATCGAATTTTGGAATAAACTCTTATCTACGTGCATGTTCAGGTATTTACAAATGAGGTCCTGTCCAAATTCATAAGCTGCCAAGTGGTCAAACAAAGCTGTCAGAACTGGTAAAACCACGGAGTGAATGTAGTTCAGCGATGTCGATGTTTTCAAATGAGTTCCTCTCAGATGAGCATATTTTCCCTCTTGCAAGTTTGTTATAGTGTGACCCAGATCTTCAGCGGAATTGTTGAAGAAGGACAGCATTGAAGTTCGCACGAATTCAGGACAACTCTTGACGATTGTTCTGAGAAATAATCAGTTTTAAAACTTTTCATAATGTTCGCCGAAATAAACTTCATGTTTTACTTACTTGGCATCAAACGCTTTGATCAGAACTTCCAAACACTTAACAGTAATCTTAACGTCGCTGCCGAACGCCGAAAACTTCCCACGTAGCAATGACGCCAGGCGGCAGAAGAGCCTGCAGTTAAATCACAACTCATTAACACTTTACTTCAACCACAAAACAACAGTAACATCCTTGGACGTCTTCACTTACGTAGCGACCATTTCCTTTTCCTTTAGCGAAGCTGCCCCGCTTAAATTCCCAGCAGTCGCAACTGCCATGAAGTACCCTTTGTTTGTGCTAAAGTACTTTTCCATCAAAGGCAACACCACTTTCGAAAAGAACTTGACGTCTTTTTGTGTATCCTTGTAAGTACTACGATGACTGTAGTTGGAAGACGGAACTTGCAGTTTCATATTCACGGAAGCGATATCTTGGTAATGAATCAATTTCTCCAGGAGACTGTAAGCAAAGCGGCGTTCAACTGCAGCAGCGCTCAGCGCATTCGGGTCGTCCAAAGTGGAAACTGCCTGCTTGTTTCCACGATACAACTTGTAGCCTTGGAACTGAATGTATTTGATGAGTTCGACGCAACGTTCGCGGTCCTTCTTTTTCTCCTTATCGGTGAGGAGGTCGTATGGAACCAATTGAGGGTGAGGGCTGCCACCTAATGGAATCCTTCAGATTAGTTCCCCGCCAAACTCGATATTTATAAATCAAAAATACGTTTACCAGTGGCATCGATGTCCTCTTTCCTCTTGCGGGCCCAAATGTCGTGAGCGTTTTCTGCAAGGCGCTCAGCCATGCTCTGCATGTCTCTGCTAAGTGTCAGATTGGTCATGTCCACTGGATGCGGGTGATAGTTAAATGGAGTCTGATGATCCCCACCCTGGAAACGTCATTACATTCACCTATCATTCTTATCATAACACCTAATACGTATGTCATCAAAGGGGCCTTACAGCGCTGGTTCTTGACGAGCGTCGTCCGTTTGAGCGGTTGTTGGAAGCCATGTCAACGTCACCTTGTTCGATGTGCCAGTTAAGGGCGAGTAGAGCCTTAAGGGCTTCACGGATAGGCTCTTTGTACCGCTCTTTTTCCTGCTCGAACCAAAATCCTGAATTAAAAGGCTTCAAAAACAATAAAGGTGTCTAGCATGGTTTGCACTCACATATTCACTTAAATGCCCGTATGGCTTAACACGAGGATGAATCCTGTCGCTCCAGGAGTAGTGATCGCCAAACTTCCACCCGTTCTCCAGCTTTCTGCTGGCCCAGGCATCGTGGTAGTGTTCAGAGAACTTTGCAATAAGGTTGTTCAGTTCTGACGTGACTTGGACGCTACGCAGATTCATTTCGATTATACTTCCGTTTCGTGTTATGAACGGTTCGAGAGATTTCATCATTAGGGATTTCAACTTACGGTTGTGTATCGATCGGTGTTGGCTTGTAAGGGCCGTCAGCGTCGGAGTTATTCTTGAGTAACTCGTCATCCATGCTAGACGACAAACTGTAATCAGGTGGCAGTGCGCAACCAATGGCGATCAGGCATGGAAGGGCTTTTCCGAATAGTTCGGGATCATAATCCTGAAATCACGTTTTTAATGAGCATATTATATCGCTTTACCTACTATTTGATCATCAGACCTGCACGTAAAGTCAACTTACTCGTTTCGACAAAGAGTCAAAAATATTGCTGAACAACATCATGGTCAGTCTCCGTTCTTCTTCGCTTGCAGTCCCATAGATTCCTTGGCCACTAGAAGAGCCGTAGTATTTTCCGCAGCGTTCATAATGGAGAGTCAGAAGCTACAAACAAAAAAAGGTTATATTTTGATTCTCAAAAAATACTTTTTCGTGGCTGAAGCCTTACTCGTAGAGCGACAGTGGTGTATTCTGATAAGTTCGCTACATCCACAGTAAGTTTTCGCAACAATTTCAAAAGCATGTTGGGTTGCATTTCCCTGGAATGAGAATCCATTTCGAATATTGAGCCGTACAAATTAACGGTTTTTGAAGGTTCAAACAGACCTAGTCAGTGCCACAAGGAAATCAGAAACAGCCTCTCGCTGCCCCTTGGTCAACATTTTGTTCTTCGACAATCTATAAACCGTATGAAGAGTTGCATCCAGCAAACTAGCGTAGTTGTCAGCTTCGGCATAGAACCTCGAGTGAGAAATCAGCAAGGGCAGAATAGAGTTTCCAATGTAACGATTAAGAGCCAAGCCCATATCGGATTCTCCACCGTCGTGCTAATAAAAAGAAATAACATATTTAACTCGAACACAAAATTTCATTCCATTAAGCTATTCTTACTCTGTCCAACATGGTTGCTGCACGCAAATCTGGCAAGAAAGCTTCTTCCAACAACCGGAAGAACAAATCCCTGTCCTCAATGCCGTACACTCTTTCGAGGAACAACACAATACTTTGCTTGTGGTTCGGAACCAAGCCCGGAGGCATGTCAGTTTTAGGGCCTTCGCCAGCCTTCGTGAAGCTCTGAAGACTGAATTTGAGGCTCAGGGCTCCTCGGAGGTCGTCCAGTGGAACCAAAGAGCGGAGAATGGCCCGGGCTCGGAGAGATTCGTTCTTTCCCTGTTTGAATTCCATATAATGTAGTGAATGCTTCTCATGATCTTTCAATTACATGCATATCAACAGTTTGAGGAAAACGCACTTGTTCAATGGTCTTTGAATCAGGAGCACAGCGACCAAGGACATCCACAAGCGTACAATAGAAGCTCAAAATGGCTGCTCCAGTATCGATATAATCTTCATCTTCCTCGCCTTCAGGAAGCGGGTGCTCAATGTTCACGTTGGTTACCCCTTCAGCTTCTATTTGAGCGTTTCTCAAGGCGATTTGGTCTGACATCTAAATTATCGCAACAATTCAAAATTAAGCTGAGAAAAAGCCAAGAGAAATATAAAACGTAGCGAGTAAGTTACTTTGTTGGCGTCAACGATGGCTCTTAGTAAACCCTCTCCTTCACCACGGAGCGCAGGCCCAAGGCACTCTGGCTTTCGAATCAAAAGCCGAATGACCAAATTGGCATTCTCTTCAACACTTTCTCCTCCGACCCAGACACAGAAGCGTAAAAAGTCCAAGTAACGTTCGCCTTCAACGGGATCCCATCCAAGATCCGGGTAGCCTTTTTCAACAAGCTCCGAATTGGACTGAAGTCCACAGCGGGATAGATAAACTGCAATCTTTTCGAGTAAATGTTCTCTGAAAACAATTTAATTGTCAGTACTCAGTGCCAAATTGTTTATGTTGCAAACAGCTTCATCGTTCACCTCAAAGCCAATGCAAGCTCTGTATTGTCCATTAGAGAAGAATATGCCACGTCCAATGGAGTACTTCCTCTCAATGAAGGCCTAGACAACAAAATGTTGCTGTGTTCCAGTAAAAAGGCCAAGTGTTCAAACATGGCCTTCTGATTCTGCCTTGAAGTGCGACAGAAGTAGCATAGGAAGCGACAGCAAGCTACTACCATTTCATGGGAAGTGTCCTACAAAAAAAATATGTGTAATTATTTCAATTCACAAATGCTTCATGTAGGGGCTATGTGAGGTCATGCCTTTTCCTTGGGCGCTTGCTCGCCTTCTGGACCAGGAGCAGCTCCTTGGCTTTTCTCTTGAGCGTCAGACTGAGCTTGTGCTCTGCCCAAAGTGTTCATCATGAGCGCCATAACGTTTTCATGAACACGAAGAATCCGAATCAGGTCAGGATGTTGGAAGAACACGTGGTTGTTGACCAGTTGCCTACACATCGAAGAAAGGTGAATGAAGCATTCTCAGACTAACAATTCTTGCTTGAAATAACGTGTTTTACCACAACAAGACACGCATTAGCCCTTCTTCTTCTTGTGACATTTGAACAGGCAACAAAGCTCTGATTCGGCTCAACCCAATCCACATGCTGTCAATATGTTCTGTTGTCCTGTTGTTGAAAATGTATGTCTTCTCCAAAGCTCTGATGAGCTCACCAACGGTGTCGTATTGACGAAGGAGTAATCTAGAAATCATGGAGTTATCATAATATTGACACCAGTTTCAGCCAGATTTTCTGAATCGCAGCTGATACTCACCCAAACATTTCACGAACGAGCAACGGAGTCTCAAATTGGCTTTCTTGTGCCCATCGAACAATGGTTTTGGTTAGATATTTTCGGAATTGTTCTGCAAGAGCAAAACGAGTAAAGTGATACTGAATATACTGGTACTTCAAAACTTGCACAGCTACAAATCAAGTACTTACCCTCAGGAAGGACCACTTTCTGTTCTTCGGTGTCAGTAATTTCTTCTGGTGGTTCTAATCGCTTCACAATGTTGAGCATATTAACAACCCTGGTCACCATTGAGCCTTTGGGTTCTTCAGCAGAATCCTGTAAAAATTTCAGTTGAAACTTCTTTTCTTCCCTTCCCACCAAGATAATTTTTCACAGAATTCTCATGCTTACAGCTCCAGCTTCTTCTCCAGCCAAGCCTTCCAAGGAAACCTTGCTCATAAGTCCATCATGGAACTCTTGAAGTTGTCCACGCAAATTTTCGCTCAATGGACAGTTATCCAGCTCTTCCTCGCTCATATTCTTGAAGCCTAAGATGCATTTCATTTGCTCGACTGGTGGACAACGGAATTCTCTAGTCTTCTTGGCAGCAACAGCCGATGGTAGATCGGATTGCTTGATTTCAACGTATCGCCGAAGTTGGTCCTATACAAGAAAAAGTTTAACACATACGTGAGTTCTAATTCATTCTAGTCTGGTGTACTCATACTACTGGCTGACAACTTACAGTTTGAATTTCTCCAATATAATCATGACTGAAGGCCACAATGCTTTCAACTCTGTGCCGCAGCTGAATGTCGTTCAAATGGTGCAAAACGTAGCACATTTGTAATTTGACTCCTTCAGCTAACTCCATCTGCAAAAGTCCTTTACGGTGGTCCTCTTCGTCTTGATCAGCCGGGAATCGGTTGAATGTGAAAACACTTGCTGTAATATTAGAATTATAAGGTATAGATTAAGCATACTGTCGCCGACTTAAGTTGGGGAATCTCAAAGCTACTCGAGGTTACCTCGAGCCTTTTCTGGGTCCCAAGTCTGTGGGTCCATCATAACAAGGAGTCGATCAAGCTCTTCGTCCTGGACTATGCTCACCATTAACAGTTTATCCACCAGCTTTAAAAGCGGCCTGAAAATTTATCATTTCTGATTTTACATCGGGCTAAGAGTGAAAGCAAAAAATATCCCTTTCAGAAACATACACGAATAGGTTCTCGTTGCTTCCTCCGACAGGATCCCGATTATGCACCTGGTTGATCCTCACAGCTTCTTCAAGAGCATTCATAGCGAATTCTTTGACGTTTTCCAATGGGAATGCAGGACTGCTCAGGTCCTTAATTTGCTCCACTTTTTCTCTATAGTATGGAAATTTCAATTATCAAAATAGCTTCAGGCTTCAACACGAAGAACCAGACAAAAGTTTTTAAACTCACTCGATATCCGTCATAGTCATTTTGGGCATCACTGAAAGGGTATTCGTAGACCGCAAACTGTGCCTCATAGCCTCGTCTTCGTACATATCCTTAAGGTCAGGGGTCAAAGGTATGATGTATTCATTTTTGCAAACCTCCCTGTATGACAAAAAGCATTAGAATATACTTTGCGAAAAAAGATTGAACATCATCAATTCTGCTCATACATCGTAGTGGAAAACGATTCCAAATGAAGCGCTATTAGCAAGTCATAAAAGCCTCTTCGAAGTGGCCCTGACATGTACTCCGCTTGAATCGCATAGAGCAGTTGCTTCTGGTCCACATAATTGCAAAGGGTGTGGGCAGCTCTGAAGTTGGATTGGTAGCACAAGGCGGCGTACATCGTTAAAGTCTGTGAGTGGAACCTGAGGATGATATTCATGTTGATATTACAGTTCATTATAGCAATATTAGCAATTTATTCACGACTTCAACAACGCTTACCGCAGAAGCCTCTCCATTTCGATTAATTCAAGGATATCAATGCATCTGTCTTCTTCAGGAATATGAAGCGCCAACATGGAGACAGGATCTTCACACAGCATACTCCAGCCTCTTAAATCTGACAGCTTTAAAGCATGTAGCTTCAAATTAGCATTTGGCACACGAGCCCATTGGTGTGGTTTCAAGTACTGAACTTTCAGGCGGGGCGGGAACTGGAACCGAGAACTTGGAATCACAACCATTTCATATTTATGTGCTCAATCAACACCAACTCACCTGAGGTAGCGAATGCTTTCCAGAATTCAAAAGGACGGCAGCTGACAGCGGAAGTGTAGTTGGAGTGCGCCCGAGTTCAAACTGCAAAATGTCCTTGCTGGTTGCTTCGACGAAAATTGCAGGGAACAGTTTTGTTCCAGGTTCCATCTGCCAATCAGAAAAGTTAAGGATCAAGACCGAAGTTTTCAAGACTAATTTTTGAAACTAAATTACAAGATTGGCTAACCCGATATGAATATTTGGTTTCTTTGCCTTCACAAGTGAAATTGACCCAGCCGGTCGCAGTGTCAACGAAGCATCCAATGAACATCCCCTGCGATGCTCCCTTTCCAGAAGCGTCTTGAGTGACTTGATTGAAGAGCTCGTCCGCTCTGACCATGTAGCAGGAGTTACGTTCAACACTAAAAAGAACATCCACATAAACTTTATAACGATTCTTGTTGAAAGACGCGTACAGTTAAATTTTGTTAAACTTACGCTTCAACTTCAGAATCAAACTCATCAATCCCGGCAATAGTACATCTACGGATTTTCTGTCTCATGAAAGTTTTGGTATGAAAATGGTATTGAGTGGTGACCCAACCAACGTAAACATGGCTAGGATCTTGTCCAGGGAAGATTCTGACACCGTAGAAGTACTCGTTGATCAAATTAAGACATTCAGCATCATAGATTTCTCGCTCCTCGTCTTGTTCACCACCAGATGGCACTCCGCCGCTGCCGGTTAGCGTTCCCGTCTTCCCATTTTGACCATTCCGGTGGGCTGAGCGTTCAGGAACCGCAGGTGGTACAATTTTTAAATTGCTCTGCAAAAAGTGTTAATACGTTGTTGGAGAAGTTGCGTTAAAACCAGCAAACATTTATGTTACCGCCAAGTTACACATGGAACTGACCTGGGACAACCGGACGGCTGCATTTTTCGTGTTCAAACTATTCTGCTTTGCTCTGTCGTCAACAGAGTCTGGTTCAGGAGTCCTAGAAGAAGCTTTGGCTCGTTCTTTGCTCTCCTCACGTCTTCTGGTGAAGAATCTATAAAGAAATATGTATATGACAGTAGATTCAAGTCTGCCCCGATTCAAACTCTGAACGCCACTCTCACGCAATCGGATAAACCTTTTCTAAAACACAAAGCTTACCGCGAAGCATATTCCATTCCGACTTCCGTAATCTCCTCAATGGAATACATAGTACTGACAGCATGAGACAAAACAACAAACGACTTCGCTAAACTCTACTTGACAATCACCAAGCCAGTGTTAGCGCCACAAATCACTCCAGTCATAGAAAATGAGTTATGTAGTCAGCTCCTGATGTCACACATTGCATACTGACATACCTGAAGGGCGATTTCCCCCGGGATTTCTTCTTCTCCTCTTTTACTTCAGGTTCTGGCGATAGCGTATCCTTCTGAATCCTGCTTAGCTGCATTTCACTAGTTGCTCTGGGCAGCTTTCCAGGGTCAGTTCCACCAAGATCCAAAACGCTTGAAGCGCGCGGCTCCAGTGTGCGCTGAATCGAGCCTGACCTTGTCGGTCTAACTGGAGCTTTATTAACTGTCTTGCCTCGTTTCGGGGCTCTGCTCCTTTGGTCGTCTATGGCGAGGTCGTCTGATTCAACCATGTCTTCGGAGTAGCCTCGTTGCAACTCTAAAAGGTCAAGTCCCATTATGCCATTACTCTGATTCAATTGTTAAACTCAAGAGACATACCCTTGATATCAGTCATCGTGAACCCAGACTTTAACATCGATTGCTCCATTGGATTGCTTCGATGAATACCACTGGAACGGAGACGAATCTGTCTCATGCGAATTTCTTGCCATCGCTTTGTCTTTTCAGCTTCACTAAAGATGTATCAACAAAAAAGTTTTAGAATTTTTGAATTGTCGGCCATGATTCAACAATGAAACTTACTCGATGAATTCGTCTTGACAAATCACAGGCAGAGACAGCCTCAAGAATTCCCAATTAGCCTTCTCCATGGTTTCAAAAGTTTTGTGACTAATCCTCAAAGATGGAGGAGTGTCTGATCCAGCTGGCAAACGTGTGACATCAATATTTGTATCTTCGCCATCGTCGTTGTTTTCAAAAATCGGTTGGTCTTTGGTGTACCACCAGGTCATGGGGCGGTTCATATTTCTGTGAAAATACATTCAGCAGTCAGTTAATCACATTTCAAAATACTGATTATAGTCATGAAACTAGCTGCAAACTTACACGCAGAAAGGTTCGTAACCTTCTTGCAAACCACAAGTCGTGAAGAATCTCAGTGTGTTAACATCATGTCCGAAATTCAACCTTGCCCTTTGACCTACGCCCAAAGTACAGGCAGGTACGAAGGCTTCACCTTGCACGTCAGTGAAAGCGGTTTCGCCGCCCATGGCGTCCATCAGTAGTTCGCCATTCAAGGAGAAACCTAATTTCAAAAGTTTATTTAAAATCATGGCAGCTTTAAAGTTTGAAAAACAAACAAAAATCAATCACATTCAACGCAGGAGCATGCAAGATTAGTTGCAAAAACCGTGTTTCAAACAAAACCAAATCAAATCAGGTTCGTGTGGGGAACTGTCGTGAGTCTACATTACATATACTTACTAACTACTGAAGCTCATCATCAGAAGATTGGAATTCGGCCAAGTTTACACACGAAAGTATTTACTAAACTACTACCAGTACAAGATGAAAACATTTTAATTTCCAAGTTTCTACTTCAAGGACTACTCAACGACCAACACAAACCGACTGACCGATAAATGGCACTTACTAACAGTCCTGTCTATCAAGTCCAAGAGGACACCAACGATATCTCCTTCTTTCCATTGCTTTCCGTAAGATTCAGCGTTGCTGCTGTATATTTTCTCTTCCTTTGAGCAATTGAAAATCATAACGTGTTAACATCATGATTTTATGCTGTTACATTTGCTAAAAACCTCCCCTCCGCCGACTGAATTTCTTCAAGTAAAGAGGACGTAACAAAAACAAAAATACAAAATGTCGAAAAAGCTGTAAGGCTTGAAAAGGTAAGGTCAAAGCCAAAACAGTAGCATTCCGTGAACCTCAAAAGCCAACTCACTCATTGTCCAATTCTCCGCGTCTAGAAAACATCCGACTACATCGCCTTCTTTGGCGCTTACGTGACCTTTGAGTTTGTCTTTGCAACCTTGAGTCATTTTCTGCATCGTCCGTACAAATTGTACATTTTTTGCGTAAACCTGATATGTCATAATATTTTGACTGTATCAACTATGTACATGTACTTACGTTGTATCCATCAAAAGCCCACGAATATTCGTCACTTCCAAGCTGACTTCCGGCCTTGCAGTCAACTCGAGCCCAGCCGACGCGCATTGGCCCAGATGTGAGAAGTTCAAATTCAAAGTACCATTTTCCTTCTGTGACTGCGTATGTCTTTTCTGCTCTGTAAGTTCGGTAGTCTCGCTGAGCATCAACGTCAGAAGTGCCCGCTTTTACTATGAAACAAGAACGAAATAGAATTATTTTCAGGTATCTATATCAAGAACACGCCGTGAAGTTGAATACGAACCTTCTTGAGTTTCTCCAGTAGGAGGCTCTAGGATGTACCCGTAAACTAATAATGTTCTGACGGTCTCACTGGCAGTATCCCTGTAATTCAAAAATAAAAAATGCAGAGGCTTGAAGCAGAAAGTTGTTGTTCTCTGTTTGTGTAACATACCAGTTTGCAATCTTGATTGCGTCGTCCACTTTGCTATAAGGTACAAGATGAGGACTACGTTTGATGTCTGGATCCTATGAATGAAGCCCAGTTTGTGTTAGTCAAAGTGGTATCATCGTATAGAACATGCAAAGAATACTTACTTCGTTCAGACCGTACGTCCAACCCTCAGCAATCCGCTCCTTGGCCCAAATATTATGTGTATTTTCTGCAAGTTGGTCTACCAATTCTTCCAACTTGGTCGTCAAAGTGATGGCACTCAGATCCAATGGAGCTGGTTTATAACCGTTTGGCTGCATGAAGGGGTCGTTTGGAAGTCTAATGCTTCTAATTCTTGACGGTGGTTTGTCTAGTGAGATGTGGTATCCCAAGGAGACTACGGTCCTGCAAATATTATTACATTTGAAGTCCTGAGACTATGGCTAGTGGAATATCAAACTCCAAAACTAAGGCTCACTTCAAAGTTTGCTGAGCAAGCTGAATATCATAACGCTTCTCGGCTGATGGAAGACGTTCAAATGGAACAAGGCAGGGATGATACTTGTCATAGTCGTCACGGTATTCGCCATACATCCATCCAGCTTCAATTTTGTTGACGGCCCACATTTCATGAATGTTCTCAGCCAGCTTGTCCCTGACTTGCTCGACGTACGAAGGAAGTACAACCTGTTTGAAAGACAGAGATAGCTCAGTACATAGTCTCCACTTTGAAATACAATGAAGTTAAAGTTAAACAATGAACTTACAGCAGACGTATCGACTGGACCTGGTACAAAAGCAGCGTCGTCCTCAACTTTCAGAGGTCCTGCAAGAACTCCTTTTGGTAAATCGCCGAAGAAAAAGCAAGGATCAAGCGACAATGTTTGGGTTGGTTGGAGACATTCTACAAGAGGAGAATGTCCATCCGGTGGAGGGTACTTGAGACGACCTTGGTCTCCGCCGAATAAGAAGCGACAACTGCGCATAATAACAAAAGATCAAAGTCAACACTCAAGGGGTGCAAAATACTTTCACGCATGCTCTGGAAATACATACCTGACTTTGGCTGATGCACTCACAACGGGGAAGAACATGCCATCCAAATTAAAGTTTTTGAAACATCCTCTGATCTTCACGCCATTGAAATAATATGTCATTTCTGGAACATCCAAGTCTATAGCACATCCAATAACGTCACCCTTCCGTATGAAAGGTTCCTCAGATCCTGGGACCACGCAAGTGTTTCTCCCGCCTGTAAAATCAAATACAGTTAAACGCAAGACTCCACGGATCGACGCTTTACAATTTTCAAACCTGACTCTTTTAGAAAATAAAGTACTTACCGGTCCACAAATACGCGCCATCGAAACCATAAGAATACAAATCATCGCCAACACCATTACCGCCCCATTTTTCACCGCCGCCAGGGAAAGGGATATATCTGTGAGTTCATAACTTCGTACATTCTTCATCTTTTAGAATACTAAATGTGATTCTAGCGATTAGCTTACCCGGTTGTATTAGCCCATCCGATCCTCATATGAGGCATCATGTGAGTGCCTTGCTCAATATGGTCCAAAGTGACTTCAAAATACCACTTCTGATACACAGCGGACCCTTCAACTTTTCCAACGAAAATATTCGGCCTCACGCTGGAAGAATACCATTTATTAGTGCTTTTTGCGCCTTTTTCACAAAAGCAAGGAATACCCGAGTGAGCTTACCTTCCTACATGATCAACTAGTTGAGTGTGAAGCAACAAGTTTTTCCCAGGAAGCAAGTAGTCACATATATTGTTCTGCGAGGATCTCACAGCCACGCCATTACCGACGCAAAGCGAGCAAAGAACATCCAAAACTTTGGGGTCTCGGCCGTGTTTCTCCAACAACGAAATAATTACTTTGATATGTTCTTCCTGAAAGATTACAACATTAAGGTTTTTTTCGCCCTTATCTCATCTGCAACCTCCGGGATTCAATCATACCCTCATCATATTTAAAGCCTCAGGAGAATCGATGAGTACGCAATGAAGTACATCCAACATTCCACTTCCTTCTCCAGAAGCTTGAGAGCCTAAACGGCTGAACAGCCAGTTCAAGCGGTTGGAGTTAGCGAATTGGGCACAGTTAGTGTGGTTTCCTTTGATGATGGCGGCTACAGTCAAATTAATTCATTTAGCTCACAAATTCAAAACTGCTCAATGATATACATGAATTCACCTACCCAAGAGCTGGTATAGATATCCAGAAATGGCTTCCCAGTTTTGCCCTGCTTCTTCAGCAGCCAAGGACACCAGATATCCTTGGGATGTGATGACAGTAATGTTGTCAATGGCGTCCAAAATCAGGTTGAGGATTCCTTCTTCCTGGAACAAGTCTTGTCGGTTTCTCAAGGCTCGAAGCTTGATTTGCTTCTCCTCATGTTCTGCAAAAGAAACACATCCGGTGTTAGTTTGTAAATACCAGTCGTGATTTGATCAAGTACTCCGTTGATTCTCACCAATTTCTTCTTCTGGTTGAGCAAAGTAGTTTATCAAATCTTCCAAACACATGACCATTTCGCCCAAATTAACCGATTTGAAGAATAAAGCCGGTTGCCGATTTATTTGTAGTACTTCCAAACCCCTGAAAAGTGAGAGTTTCATTAGCCTTGATTTCTGTGGCCCATCTTGAGTTCTTGCTGAATTTAACGCACTTAATAAATCTCGTGAACAACGATGAACACTTCCGGATGACTCGAGCAGTCCTAGACTCTTCTTCCTGACTTCTGCTGAACTCAAGTCCATCGTCCATTTTACCTTCTTCGTGCAATACAGCTTGCTTTTCTTCAACTTTTCCCACTCCTTTCTTCTTGGTCTCGTATGTCTAAAGCGGGCGAAATTACTTCGTTAAATACACCAAAACATTCCACATACATATACACCGATTCCAATATTCGAACTTCAGTTTCAGCGCCCGTCGTACCTTGTAAGAAAGCCACAAGCCGCTTTCCATATGCTGAACAATGACCGTACTGTCACCATACTTGACAACAGCGCTGCCGATAATTTCCAAGTCTTTGTCTTCCAGAACAGTTCTCTGGTCATCCTTTTCCTCTCTGAGAACAAAGGACGTCGATGCAATAGTAGCTTCATTTCTGAAAGCAATCAACAACACATTACAACTTTAAAACCACTTTAATTTCAAGAACATCAAGAACGAACTGTTGATTTGACCCACTTACCTGTGAACCAGCATCAGCTCATTCTGTTCATTCACACCCAAATACCGACCAGTCGTGATATGTCTGATTCTCATGGGGTGAAGCCAATTTATGAATCCTCCAGCCCATTTCGTCCTTGCTAGCTCCAGCCTCCAAAGGGATCGAGCTTGACTGACAACATTGCCGCCTTCATATGTAACCATACTGCAAGAATCACAAAAATCCTTCTTAAAAAGCCCCTTTTTGAACCTCATAATTGTAACCTCCAAATATCCACTCACTTCTGATCAGGTTCCTCGCTCCAAGTCGGCGGTATCGTCAGACACTCGTCTCCGCCATGGAAGAACCGCAAAACTTCTCCTCCAAATACAAAGCCTATAATCAAAGCAATATTTTAGCGACTTTCAAAACAAAATCTTTCGGCAGGACATCCAACAGATCCACTCACCAACATTCTTCATACGACTCAGCCCAGTTCCGAAAGGCTGCACAGACCACTGGGTTCCATGGAACGAAGCGTTCACAATCGAAATGTCGTTTTGTTTAGTAGTGTGCTAGTTCACAAAGACACGGAACTTGATCAGTTGAACTCAATCGGTTTCCCCTTATATTTGCATTATGAACCAAGGCTTACCAAATATCGTTCCGTTGCTACCGACACTAAGATCAAATCGTCTCCAACCCGGACTTTTTCACCTTCTGACCTTTGCTTCGAAGCCGGATGTACTGTCCACCAGCAGGCCTCACCTGAAAATCAATTAATTTTAGCTTCAAACCTTGATTTTAATGGACTTGTCTCCTCGTTTCCATAAGTTAACACGCTTTTTCCACACAGAACAAAGGACGCGGTGACAGGGTCCCGCCACAAGCGTACTTGGATGGGAGTTTTAATTTCTCCCGCCCGTGCCTGCGCACACTCTCATTGGCTGCCGCATCTCTCCAGGATGTAAACAAACCCTTCTCTTGCCTTCTCTCTGTTTGTTTACACTTTGTTACCCGCGCTTGCAACTTTAACACTTTAACATTCAACATTTTTCTTCTACATCCGCTCTACTCATCAACATCAAGTTATCATTAGACTATGCATGTAATTTAAGTATCTAAATTAATTAATATTTACCTTGTGAATGCTCCTGAAGACCGACATCGAAAGCCAATTTGTCGTTTGACGAACTTGTCGACAAACAGGCCAAGTACTACATCAAAACCCAAGATTACAATTCTGATATTTTTACTTCCAGTCCACTCAACAATCGCATAGCTTTCTCCCTGTATTCCATCCAACATTTACACTTGACTCCATTTCGCCCCACCGGCTCTTATCGAAACTCATAAAACATTCATCAAATCCGCGACTGCATCGGCTTTCTCTTATTATCATTTGCCCTTGTGCCTTGCAAAGCAAAAGAACATTTGTTTTCATGTAGGACACTTACCATCATACTGTTTTGGTGTCTCAAGAGAATGGCATTGCCGTACAAAAGCGTCCGATGCCCGGATCCCGTTCCTTTCCCCTATGCGAAACATTACAACGAATTAGAGCCTACCCCACCCCACCTTCCCCAGCGATCAAAGCGGATTACTTCGATACTCCAACAGCAACAACAACAACACGCCAACGACAAACATATCCATATTTTACAAAATGCCGCTTTGCAGCCTTCTAAATAGGCCAAAGTTTCCGTATATCTTTATACAGTTTATGAAACGACCACAAATACAGTATAGCAGCTATGTATATCTGCGTTTCGCAAACCTACCAAGCCGCAAGTATTATTATGATTATACAGCGTATTGATGATGGACATGGCTGATTTCACAAGTAATAGCTCAATATTTTTATAGACGGCCATAAAAACATTCAAAAAAGCCATATGATGACACAAAAACCCGTAGGACTGACTGAGCTCGCCTCGGTGATTTCTTGAATTGTAGCTAATCGGAGTAGTCTGGTCCGCGCGCGTTCAATCGCTTCGTCTTCAAGGATTTGCGGGTCACATGCAGGTGTCATCGTGTCGCAACCACTGCCAATATTGCTGCTGACCTTTCAACCGCATGCCGCCGGTCACAAGTCAAGTTGAGAGAGAAAGGTGTGCAGACAAGAGGGTAAAAGGTAGAGAGAAAGCATAGACAAGAGAAAGGTTAAGAAATCCATCAATCATGCGTCTCCTCCATTCTCAGGTAGATTCGTGATAAGGGAAAAATCAATCATTCATCATGCGTAAGGTTAGAAATGGCAAAGGTGCGGAGAGGGTGGAAAGAAAATCAATGCAAAAACGTGTCTTGAGGTATTCAAAGTACAAGTTCTATTCTAATCATCTAATAAGCTAAGCTAGATTCTTAATCCTCCAAAAATGTATGGGAAACTTACTATGTTTTCCTTGCCCTGGAAAGATGGAAAGAAGACGGTTTATATAGTGAGTTGATTGAATGTGTATTGTAAATTGTATGGCGAAATCCGTATGAGCTTAAGCTTGCAGCATAGAAATGTGGTTCGCGTGCAAAATTAGAGAAAGTTGGAGGTTCATTGCAAAAGGGTCAAACTCAAATTGAAACTCTCATCACTTCCATTCGCTAAAATGGACCGGACAATGTTCAAATAATTTTGGCGTTCATTTATAATATTATGGGGGGTTCATTCAAGGGTTTTTCATCCAAGTTGAAGTTCAAATCATCGCTATAGTTTGCTTTTACTCCTTCTAAAAGCGCCATTATAATCTTATCTCTCCAAGTTGAACAAATATATATTTACTGATGAAAAAGCTTACCGATTCGGAACCCGCAGCTGTGACCAGCTCCTGCAGCGCCCTCACCGACAGAGCCTGCTCTATCACAAACACGCAGCAACTGAGGTCCGGCGGGTTGTTCTGAAATCCATGTATGATTCAAGCTTTCGAATGTATAATTTCAAGACTTCAGAAAACTTCAAGAAACTACGCAAAAGTACTCACCTTATCGGCGATATTCTCCAGGAAGCAGTGCCGGTTTCCAAATCCTTCTGCAGCCAGGCAGACTCTTTCTCCAGTTGCAGTGCACGAAAGACACACCATGTCTTCCTACAAGTGTCAAAGGTCATTATCAACATTTTCCATTTCATATTTTCATATACATCTTATAGCTCCAGCCGCGGCAACTTTTGCCGGATTTCCACCGGAAGTAATTCCCAAGGCCTGTATTTCAATGCGAGTTTCTGCGGTTGCAGACTTTGCAGCCTCCTACAAAGTTTGTGAAAAAATGTCTTCCTTTTCATTCCCGCTTTCTTTTGCTCTAAAAGACTCTTTTTTAAATTCACCCTGAATCTGCAAAAGCAACAAAACACTAAACCGGCATCCTCTCACGTCTTCTTCTCAAGGGAACTGTGTCATGCCGCATTATTATCGATCTTTGTCCTATGACAGTCGCTCGCTTACTGCCAATTTTCTACCTCAACCATTTTCCACCTGAGCACTTGCTCATTCAAGAGTCGTCATAGACGTTCGTAAATGTGTACAGTAAACAATCCAATTTAGCTGTCTTCCAAAAGTACCTAACGTGCTAACTAACGTTACTGCCGCCGCCAACCGCGCGCTTCAGCGCACTTCAGCGCGCTCATCCTACAGGCGCCTTCAAAGAGCTTTTGAGTGTTATTGTCCAACTAGCCCACCTTTATGAAATAAATATACGTGGAATACAATAAGTTGTAAGATTCAGTATATGTAGGGAAAGTAACCACCTACACGTGTCAATATTTAATATTTGCCCAGAACGTATATAAATGTACATGAATACCACATCGGTGAAAGCAAAATTTACCACTCAAAACTCATACAGTTTGCTGGTGCTTTCTCTCTGATATCATATGAACTCTTTATAGCTTCAACTGGTTGTCACTTGGTGGTTTGTGTATACAAACTATATGTGTATGTTTCCTTAACCTCTTCCATTGTCATTTTTCACTCTGCGTTTTGTGTCTAGCCCATTAATGACCGAAGTGACATGTACAGTCCTGTGTCAGTACACCAAACCAAACCCACGCTGCTGCTGCTACCTCGTGCAAAATTAATGGGCCTCATTTCACCGTGTGTTACATCAAGGGAGTTTATGGATGAAATTCTCTCGGACAAAGTGTTGTTCGTTTATTTCTTGCCGTTAATCAAGAAGAAGGTAGCAACTGGTTGAAAGAACTGCATTTTCTCAAGGTCCCAATCCATATTTCAGGGAAGAACAGGAAAAATTCAAACTAACCGTGCGGAGAAACGAGACGTCATCCTGCTCCGAACTGGCTTCGCCGTCCGCCATCTTTGAAGTTGTGTCTTAACTCACTTATGCGGTTATGGTTTGTGCAAGTTTGCCAAAATGTTCAGTAATGCATAATCTTCAAGAAGTGACCAGGACTTCTGGCCGTGGAGCTCTGATCTGAGGAGAGCTGCTTAAACTGCTGAACTATCCTAAAACGGATCGACGGGTAATTTGAACAATGCACTTTAAAAGGCTATAATGGCAATTAGGAACACACTAACACCTGAACACTACTTTGGCTTAGAAGACATAAATAGAAACGTGGCAAAATAGCAAACACTTATTCGTAGACCAAATATGCCGGAGGAGCAAGGCCAAAATTAACAACTTTCCCCGACGCTCCTCTTACCAGGGCAAAACGCGAACTGAGAGCAACCGGGTATTTTACTCAGAGTTTAGCACGGCTTTTGCTTACCCGTCTTCACATTCGCATGTTCATGACTACAATGAATGAACACATGTTGGTCGACTACTACTGATGAAGAGCCAAAAAGAATTTTCCAAGTTCCTAAGCCCAAGACTTGAGACAGCGCTTGCTTTGCAATTTGCCAATTTTTTGAACTACCGAACAAGATCTATTTTCGGATCGGTGCTCCTAGTTTGCCAACGAGTATGGTGGTGTCTTCTGGTTAATATTTTTGGACACTACTCCTGGGAAACTAGAAACGAAGAAGAAGAAGCTAATTGTGTGAAGTAAAATGAGCAAATACGAAAGCTACAGGCTCACAACTATACTCTCATGAATACCACAAGAACGCAGAAAAATATTCCTCGACGGAAGTACATCTGTTGACTTTATCTAACAAGATTTTGTAACAAGCAAATACCAAAAGGGGAAAAGCTAACCAAAAACTAAATTAAGTACACGCAGGAAATTCTTTAGGAAATTCATTTTAGACATTTTAGAGAGCTAAAATAAGATTACTACGAGCACAAGTTGCGTTAAGTAACCAGTAATAAATTTCTATTTATTGTGCTTCGTTACCAATCGTTTGACAAGACGTA
>JAQGBJ010001830.1:0-20235 GCA_034698345.1 Sphaeridia pumilis
AACATCCTCTTTGGGCACTCCAAGCTTTTGATAAACCTCAACCCAAACAGCCTCTTGTCCAGTGAAGGCCAATGGCAAATTGATGCCGTTGAGTGCCATCCAATCGATGTGTTTCTCCCAATCGGCCCATTTCCACCATACGAACGAGTAGCTGTCGGTGCAAACGTTCTGGTAGTAGCGAAATCTGGAGGTCCAGAAGGTATCTGATCATATACAGAAGTGACGCGATCTCAAAAGCAAGTTGCATCAAACACTCAACCTGTCGTATATCCGCTGGCTCCAGGATACTTTTGGAAGTACCAACGGCAAATCTAGCTGAGCTCCTTCCCATGCAATGTGGCAATTACAAAAGTACTTGAGGTAGTGGTGGAACCCTTGGAGCGCCGCCACTGCTGTGGTCCCACGGATGTGCACTTCGTTGGGGCCTCTCCATTCCAGCTGCAAGTTGAAATATTTTCGTTGTTTATTGTTTATTGCTATCCTTTATATTTCATATTATATTTTAAATTGGGACTAACTTGGAAAGCGTCTTCATAAGGACTTGCAGTAAGATTTTTGTCCACTGCAATTTTGAAGTCAGCGAAGCGCGTTGGTATCACGCGTTGAAGGACGTCCTGAGCTGCGGCTCTTTGAGCTGCAGTGGATGTTTTGGTATACACGTGTTGCAGGTCTGGATCGAAGACACAAAAAGGTCAGCTTTAAATTGAGTTGGAGGTTTGAAGAGACACAAAGGTTTATGTAACTTACTTCCAACAGGTGTAGATGTCGCTGGTGATACTGCTGAACAGCTCAGGAAAATAATGTTGCACCAAATTATGGCCGCTAAACCTAGTTCAACAAAAATGTGGCTTTGTCTTCGAAATGGCTTCATGATGTCCTTGAAACAATTGTGGTATTCTTAAGTAGTCTTTAATAACATGTATTATTAAATGTATATTTACAGCTTTTGAAAGACTAAATCAGGATTGCAACAGCTCAAGGTTACAGGTCTGGGTTGATACTTGGAGAATGTGAAGCTTGATGTCATGTCAGAATTTATAATAATCAGGAAATCAGGCCTGGAAACTGTCGAGAGTGGTTAGCAAATACCACAAATCAAAAGTGTGATAAATAAGTTGGTTATTATCAAACTCGAGAGTTTGTTCATGTACATATAAACTTGATAACATTTCATGCTATCGAATAATTACAGTGAACACGCAAGGACAAGACATATGATTTTTTAATTATATAATGTCGATGCCGACATATCAAACGCTCGATCGACACTTGCTGGAAGCTTTGGAAAGCTTCAAATTTTTGCAAAGCTGAATGAGAAGATAGAAGATTTGATTGATGGATGTATGGAAGAAGTCATGAAATTATTGCCATGTGGTCAGTTGAGAACTAGCCCAACCTTGACAGTTCTTGAAAGCTGCTCAAGAAGGTAGTTTCAAAATGGACAAAATCCCTGTTGTTGACGTATCTCCCCTTTGTGAAAACAATGGCGAAAGCCTGCAGGTCGACAAAGTCGCCAAGGATATCGAAGAAGCGCTGAGCATAGTGGGCTTTGTGTACCTGATAAACCATGGAATTTCAAAGGACAAGGTGAGCTCGTCAAGCTTTTTCTTGAACCTTTCATCAGAGTTACTTACATGCTCTTTAATTATATAGATTCAAAAGGCCTTTGAAGAATCTAAAAAATTCTTCGAGCTTCCTTTCGCCATCAAAGACAAGTACAACAAGGCTAAAATTGACAGTTTCCACGGATATTCTGCTCCGGGTCAAGAGCTGTAAGTTCGGCCTTATAGCAATGCTAGCATATAGTTCAAACTTTAACCATGTTTTGTTCTTGTTCTTGTAGTTTGAATAAGTCTTCAACCCACGAAATCCGAGAAACCTTTGACGTTCGACAGCGGCAAGGCCGCCGCCTCGATGTGTACCCGAATGCTGAAGTGCCTGAATTCCGCGCGGCGCTCTGGGACCTCCGGGACAGCTGCCATCCGCTCATTCAATCACTTCACCGGGTTCTGGCCAAGGCTCTCAAGCTTGACAACGTTGAGTTTTTTAATACCAACTCTTCATGGATGGCGAAGGATTCCGTGCCGAGCATCACAGATTTTCGGGCTCTGTACTACCCGAAGATTGAGGGAGAAGTGAAAGCTGGAACTGTCCGATGTGCTGAGCATACGGATTATGGAATTTTAACTCTTCTGTTCCAGGACCAGATTGGCGGTTTGGAGGTAATAGCAAAAATAACAAACATCCTTTTTTCGAGATATTAAATTTCGGTAACTTTTGTGTATTAGGTGAAAAGGGCGGATGGAACCTGGATCCAAGCCAAGCCCATGGAAGACAGCATTCTTGTAAACACTGGTGATATGTTAGAATACTGGAGCGGCGGCTACTTTCCTGCTACAGTATGCTTAATACTATCGATGCTTGGATTACTTAATGGGGTTTAGTAACAGTTTTCGTTGCATTTAATTTAGATGCACCGAGTCTTGATACCCGAAGAAGAAGTTCGCAAAAAGGTACCTCGCCAATCCATCGCGTACTTCATTCATCCTGACGACGAAGCTCAAGTGGAGCCTTTGATCAAGACCAGTGGCGCAGCTTCCTACGGCAAAATTAATGCTGCTGAGCATGCTTTAAGAAAACTGAAAGCTAGTTACAATTACTAAAGGTGCTTTTAATTTGCTTGAAACATTCTCTAGAATGGTTTCAGAGCATAACAACAAACCCAGCCAGAGAAAATGGCAACTTAATTATATAAGTCGATCAATATATAATCTTGATATCAAGTCTCGAAGATAAGAGCCAGAAATCCTACAAACAACAAGTCATTCACGTGTCTGTCAGATTATATTAAAGATTTAGCCTATTCCAAGAAGATCTGCTTTTGAAGATTGGATTGAAGAAAGATGAGATTGATACGGAGAGGATCAAATTAGACATTCTGCAGTGACTCACTTCCCACATTGCAGACTTCAAGTTTCAGTATAAATCATCTGACTCTGACTATCAACAAAGCTTGAAAATTGACTTTGAAAATGGCAGAAATACCTGTTGTTGACGTTTCGCCGCTGTTGAGTAGTGAAGCAAGTGGGGAAGATCGGTCAGTCGCTGTGGAAATTGAAAAAGCGCTGAGCAAAGTGGGCTTTGTGTACCTTGTCAACCATGGAGTTCCAAAAGCAAAGGTTACAACTGCTTCAAGCTTGGAAGTTTAAATATAAGAGCGCATTTAAATTCCGCTATTAACATCAGGTCCAGAAAGCCTTTGAAGAAAGCAGGAAATTCTTCGAGCTTCCGGAGCAAGTCAAGCAAAAGTTCAACAAGTCAAAACTTGATTCCTTCCATGGCTATTCAGCTCCAGGTCAAGAACTGTAAGCCACTATTAAAATCGTAGTTTCCACTTTGAAACAAGGTTAAAACTGTTTTAAGAAATTCTATTTCAGACTTAACAAAACATCCAGGCACGAAATCCGCGAAACTTTTGACATCCCAGTCCGCCGTTGTGACATCTACCCGGAAGTTGAAGTACCTGAATTTCGCCCAGCGCTATGGAACCTTCGGGACAGCTGCCATCCGCTTATCCGAGCCCTAAATAAAATTTTGGCTAAAGCTCTCAAGCTCGATAATGTCAACTATTTTAACATCAATTCGAAATGGATGGATGATAGTTCTGTAATGAGTTTGTCGGCGTTCCGGACTTTGTACTACCCGAGGATTGATGGAGCTGTGGAAGTTGGAACTGTTCGATGTGCTGAGCACACTGATTATGGGACTTTGACGCTATTGTTTCAGGACGACATTGGTGGTTTGGAGGTGCCTATATAGCTGCTGAAGCTGCTGAGAATCTTGTGAAGTCGAATGGAACCTATGGGAATATTGATTCGGTTATATGTATTTATATTATAGGTGAAGCGAGCAGATGGAACTTGGATCCAAGCGAAGCCAATTGAAGACAGCATCCTTGTCAATACCGGTGATCTTTTGGAGTTTTGGACGGGTGGATATTTTCCTGCTACTGTGAGCTCGATCGAAATTTTGCAATCCTTAAATGCGAAAGTAAACTCTTGATGATGATTCATATATGTACATATATATATGTCTTTTGCAGCTACATCGGGTCCTGATACCAGAACAAGAGATCCGGAAACGAGTACCTCGCCAATCAATAGCGTATTTTGTACACCCGGACGACGAAGCCAATGTCGAGCCTCTGATCAAGTCAAATAATTCTGGTTCCTACGGCAAAATCAACGCAGCCGAACATGCTCTGAGAAAGCTGAAGGACACGTACAAGTACTGATGATTGTTGGCTAAATTTTTATTGTTACTTCCATCAAGTCCAACCAGATGATTTACAGCTTTGAGAATAAATATTTACTGTTTCTTTGCAAGCTTGCCTTGAGTGTCGTCAAACTCAACTGTGTAGTACTATAATGATCAATACTTACTAAAGATCCCCGGAAGCTTTAAAAATATCAAAAAATATCGAGACACACACTACGACAATCCAAAAGTAGGCGGTCGCCTTACAGCTGGCAGATCTGGGTCACCGAGAGGTCCCAAGTATCCGTCGATGGGTCCAAAGATAGCTTCAAACACTGGTTCTTCAGATCCTCTGACACGAACACGGGCTCCCCAAATATCTTGCCTTTGGATTCCGTTGTTGATCTGAAGCTTGAACAAGTACTGCCTGACACCACCTTCAAGGTCCCGCATCCGGTAGGAGATGACACCGATCCGGGTGATGGTTTCGGCCTTGCGGTTGTACGCCACGTAGTTCTTGATGAGCATTCGAACTTTGGCGACGATTGCGTATTCCCGTTCGCCAGCAGGTCTTTCCGCGTCGTAGGGCACGTAGGTGGACCTCTGGCCATGGGCCTGGAAAAAAGTTGACGGTTTATAAAATTATCGCAGTTACAGTTGTTACTCTTGGATTTTTTGTTGATTAGAGATCAGTTTCAACTTACCACGGCAATGGCAGTGGCCAAAAGCAAGATTATTCGCAAATCCATCTTGAATGGATGGGTTCTTCTTCCGAGTCAATTGTAGCAAGTCTTGAAGGTCCCAACCGGGCAGTTTCTGGGCGAGTAATGACGAGGAATTCCAGGTGTTGGGACTCTCCTTTGATTACTCCACCTTGCTTCTTCTTCCTTTGATGAAAATCTTTTACATGGCAATCTTTTACTCTTCTTCTCCACCTTCCTTTCTGACTGACTGAGATGATCATCACGGGCTTCTTTCAGTTAGTGGTCTCTTATTTCCTGGATCCTCGTGTCCCGTTTAGGAACCCACTGTTATTGTCCTGTTGACCTTGACCGCCAGATCTTGATACTATACTACTACTTGTGCAGCCTCATCATCTCAGCAGACAGTCTTGTAAATGCTGATGCATCTGCCTGACTGCCCGAAATGCCGTGAACCAGAAACTTGCATGGTTTTTTCTCACCCTACATCTTTTATTCTACCTGTCCATCGGTCTAATCAGTTGCATTGCTCCTGCACCCTGCGGTGTCGATACAATTAATGCGGGCTGAAAGCTTTTGAGTAATTTATCTCGCAACTCCTGCAAGAATCACATGCAATTGCCTTTTTGATCAGGTATAAACCAACAACGCCCAACCTAATCCTCTGTCTTACTATTCAAAACATTGATTCTTGAAAAGATCTCATCCCAATCGATATAGCAACCTTCCAAGTGGCGTTCGCCGAGAGCAGCGTCAAAGAACGAGCGGCCGTGTAAGTGACGCCAGTTGTCAAACAGTAATATATCACCTGAAAGATTCAAACTCAATGTCAGTCATTGGTAGTTAAAGGTATCATTAAAAAACCGAGCTAATTGTTCGTTTTACAAGCACCTTCTCTTAGTTTGAATGACATCAAGAACTGTTTGTCGTAGCACAAGTCGGTGAAGGTCTTGATGGCTTCGTAGAAATCATTTACCCTGTCCAGATCCACCGGCAGGTACGAGCTGAGCTGTTGGTTGCTGTAGACTATCCTTTCAAGGAACCCCGTTCGTGGGCTCTTGCTGGAGGATAACAAAAGAAAATATTCGTTGATAAACACCAACCATGTAACAGTAACCTAGTTTTCACTAGTCTGTGTCAAGAGGTCACCAGACAAGAGCTGTCCTTCAACCAGTTACTTACACAAATGTAGGTGAATGATGAACCTTATGGAATTCGGTGTAATCCTTGCCGACGTCGTAAAACTCGACTGGGAGATCACACAGGGTGTCATACATTTTCCGAACTCGGCTGTCTTGGTGCTTTCGCATGTGGTCTGCCACTGCGAATCCGTCAACTAACTGTGATTCACCTCCAGAACCTTGGAATTGTTTGATGCAGTGGAGAGCTTGAGTTCCAGGTGGATAAACGTAGTAGGGTAGGTCTGTATGGACGGTCAGGGTTGCAGCAGTATAAGCAAGATTCACGGCGTTGGGTACTGATTTGACAGTAAACTCGTTTCTGCAAAAAATCCTGGTTGCCAATTTCAAAAGAACATCTGTCGAACATGCTATTAACTTTTGATCTTAACCTCCTTACCCGTAATGCGTCGTTCGAATGAATCCTATGACCTCAGCAAGCCTTTTCAACTGACCACCGGATGCTGGAGCTCCTCGCATCAGGACCACGCCAGCAGAACATAGCTCTTCTAAGGCTGATTTCAAAGTTTCTGGCTTTTGAAGTACTTCCTGAAACCGAACATTACAACAATATTGCTTTTCTGAGTAAAGTACAGATAATTATAAACAAAACAGGATGATTTCTTATGCACATAGTCTGACCTCAAAATCACAATTAAAAATCTCATGATCGCTGTAAACCAACCGAGGATGATCCCGCAGTCCTGTAGTTCTTCGTTTCAGGTTTGACGGCTGGAATGACCTAGCCTTTAGCCAGTCTTCACTGAAGCAGCTCTGGTGGCCATCAGACCACTTGACCAAAATTTCCGATTTTGAATTTTCCACGATGACTTCAGAAACCTTTTTCTGAAGACTGAAATTGGTCATTCTTATCAAACGGGACTTGGATGCTTGATGGAAGCAATTTGAGCAGGTACAGTTGTCTTGGAGAAAATGCCACGGAAAATCATCCTTGGAGCCATCGCTGAACGTGACCTGGAATCCCCCTTAAAATTGTTGTTTACTTTTCTAAATAACACCGGTATTTTCAAAACTTAGTTTGATGAATCTAAATCTTACCGAAATTCGTCGCTCATGTTCGTCGATAATTGCAGACTCGACGGCTCGCAGCACACTGAAGTTGGATTGAGTTCGGAAGTGCCGCGTGGTATCGTTTGAGAAAACCGTTGAAATTTTCTGGATTGTAATAACTTTTGGAGAATGTTTAAAACCGATTCTAGAGGCTAATTTCAAGAACATTTTCAATTATACTTGATACTACCATGTGTAAACTTTCAGGTCTTGATCTTTGGAATGCAAGTCAGTGTTGTTTTTATTGGTATCCAAAGGAAGGAGGCAAATAAGATAACACAAATCAGAAATCTGTCAAAGCAGATTATGTCTTTACATACAGTATATATACAACATCGGCAGGATATCCGTTAAGCTCTCTTATGAAATCAATCCATTCCTCAATTTAAGCGCTAGGCCGGCGCCAGAACAAAATACAAGTTCCAATAAGTTTGAAACTGCTAATTCAGAGACAGACAAGTGAAGCTTAAATGTATATTTTGCACTAAATCCTCATTAAAAAACACTGATCATGTTTGATACGACAGTCGGTAAGCTGCAATTACTTTCAAACATGATAAACCATTCAAGGATTGTCAACCGGTCTTAATATCATTCTAAATCTTTGGTCTAGACAGCACCTGGTTCAGGGCCCCTACCCTTCCACCGGTCCTCAAGCGCTTCTTCTTCAAGCGATCCTCCTGCGACGTCATCGAAGACTTTCAAAACAAGTTCATGATCTGCAAAAGTTTCGCCCATAAACTTCAAACTGAACGTAACGGACTCATTTACTACTTGGACGCCTCCACAAGCCCTTCGTATTCACCACAATCTCGAGCTGATCCCAGCATCCTGGACCGCCGCCTAACCATCAGTGGTTTGCGCCTGGACACCGTCCACACCGGATGTTACCTTCTTTGCCGTGTATTTTCCGGAAGTTACCAACTTGCAACCGTGAACTTCCTTGTGATTGACCCTGAAGAGAGCATCGAACATGTTTCTTTGGAAATCAACGCTGACCCGTCCATGACCTCAGCCGAAAACTTGTCCAACCGTGCCTGTGTGCCCAAGGGAACTTTGCTTGTCATCCGGAACCCTTTCTACACTACAAGAGCAGACGGAAATGTCTTGATCAGTATTCAGAATCCGCAGGAACTTTTAATTGTTCATGAACGGCATGCTTTGGCCGTTGGAGTTGAATGGATTCAGAGCAAATACCCTTCAGCTTATTTGAAAGCCCATCACCGTCAACAAAAGATGGAACAACGCGCTGGGAACCTGCCGGAAATGCAGCATCGAACTCGAAAAGGACAATCGCAAAAGCCTGACCTGAATGCCAAGTTGCTGTCTAACACGGGTCTGACCATGTATTCTTCACCTTCAGCTGGGTCTGCTGGAAGCCAACAAACTGGTTACTACGACGGAACGCCCAAGGCCAGATCGAGTGTATTTCAAGCTGGAGTAAAGCCTCTAAACCCGCTTTTACAACGTATTGGGCGCAAGAAACCGTCAAGGAAGAATCTCAATGTCCGGTTTGAAGAAAACGATCGTGAAAATGGCCCTTGGCCAAAACGACGGCCGATGAACCATGAGATACTCGATACGGACACTGCAGTTTTGGTGTGCTGCCTTATATTCTTCGTCTGGCTCTTCTTCTACGCCAGTTATTTCATGTAACTATATTCATATCGAATGCTGCTAATATACACTTCCATTGAGATTTATATTATATACATCTAAACTGAAGGTTGATTGAAACAGGTAATGATTCCTCTGATCTGGTGCAAAACTTCTTTAATGTTGAATGTGCTATATTACTCTTGCTTTCCATATATTTTTGTATTGTCCAAGTACATTTTTAGGCCTAGAGCCAATAAATCTTGTAAAGCCGTTGAGTTGAAAGACAAATAGTTTTAGAAAGGGGGCTTCTAATCCAGTTGGCAATCGGGGCATAATCCACTAAAGTTGAGACAAAGAAAAACGTTTCGAGCTGAGCGTCGCTCAAAATATTTTCAAATCAGCATTTTTCGCGCGCTCTGTTGCCACGTGAATCAGGTGCTCACAAGAATGTCCGTATACAATTTCATGTGTTGTTTACCGACTGTCGGCACACAACACATGCTTTGAACGGCATGAAACAAAACTTGAGGATGAACCTCGTTTCCCGCACGAATTGGACGGACGTTGGATGTTCGTACCTAAAATGCCTTGTTGGGTCTTCGAAATTTCGCTCGAGCTTCTGATGTCAACAAATATTCGGCGACGGAATCGGGGAATTATCTCTGGCTAACGAAAATAGTCAATTAGCTAATTGAGTAACAAGTTTTGACAGTTGCATATATTGAAGAATTCTGGGTAATCAACGATCAAAAGCAGTTAACGAATTTCAGTCATAATCATGAGTGGAATCGCAATATCTCGATTGACCGAGGAACGAAAGGCATGGCGGAAAGACCACCCATTTGTAAGTATCACCAAGTTTATTTTCTGAAGAGCGTGTTTGAACACTAGGCATCACTTCTAAGTCAAACTTACTTTTCATTTAATGCAGGGTTTCGTTGCTCGACCAGTCAAGAATCCTGATGGAACCTTCAATCTCATGAATTGGGAGTGTGCTATTCCTGGGAAGAAGTCGGTAAGCTATTACCAAAGTTATGACATTGTCTACAAACTGCAAACTATGTACATACCGATATTGGGTAATATTTGCTCTTGAAATTCTTGTAGACTGCATGGGAAGGCGGTCTGTACAAACTCAGGATGATATTCAAGGATGACTACCCGGCAACACCCCCAAAGTGCAAATTTGAACCTGCACTGTTTCATCCCAATGTGTACCCTTCTGGAACTGTTTGCTTGTCATTGTTGGATGAAGAAAAAGACTGGCGTCCAGCTATAACTATCAAACAAATCATGCTTGGTATTCAGGATCTCTTGAATGAACCAAATATCAAGGATCCAGCTCAGGCAGAAGCTTACACTATTTACTGGTATGCTTCTATCGCCAAACTTGAGGACGATTGGTTACATTCGGGTTTGATTTTGATTCTGATGACATTGTTGGTACTCTTTTGTTTGCAGTCAAAACCGCTTGGAATATGAGAAGAGAGTCCGAGCCCAAGCCAAGCAAATGGCTCCTAGTCCGACTGAGACTTTGTAGAATACTTCTACTTCGACATATTGTTCCTGTCCTGCAGTACCCGTGTTCTCGTAGCGTAACTACACATATTTTTGTAACGGTTACTGACTTTTTTTACCTCCGTAAGTTTTAAAGTTATTCAGCTGTATAGCAAGTTTGCCCTAATGTTAGACTATATGTACCCACTTTATTGCTATTTCTTTTCGAAACGTAATAAACTGTCTGAACCCAAGTTCTAAGGGTCTAGTTGGCGTAATATTAGTTATAATCTATAACAAGATGTGAACAAGGTACGCCGATTAGATATAATTGCTTGTACAGGCCAACTGTGAGCGGTGCTGTACGTTTTGGTTACGTTCTTCTGCTGAAGTTGTGTCATTTCTTTGATGCGATTTCTTCTTTTGATCGAATCGGTTCCTGTGAAGAAAGCAACAAATCAGGAGATTTTAAGATCGACAAGGTTAGAATAATTATCATCGAGGTTTCAAATATTCAGTATTTACCTGTGTGTATGGAAGAACTAAAGTGTTACATTTCATGCACATTTGCGGGTCTTCAAAACTAATCCTTGCATTTCCCCAAGTAGCCTCACATTTGTGACAACGAAATTTACCGTACAGCTTCTTCTCTGAATCATTAATTCTTATCGGGGGCTTCAAAGTGGGTCGGAATGCCGGAGGAGCCGAATTTTCTTCAACTGGTGAAACCACTTGCGGGTTTGCTCTTAGAATGGCATCCATGACTTCATCGGTAGGTGGTTCTTCGTATAGGTGATTTCCATGTCTTCTGTCTGTTTCATTATCATTTTTATCTCTTTTCATAACTTGTTTCGAACGGGAATCCATATCGTCACCTCCTCCGACTAACAACAAATTGCTTAGCTGAGCTGACAATGATTTCTTGTCGTTTCCTGAATCTTGGTATCTTGGCAATGCACTCGGTGGGTTGGCTCCGGTAGCGAATGAATTAGCTGCGCCATTTTCTTGTTTATTTAAGTGTGGAGATTGTTGACTGCTCAAAGCGTTGGAGTATCCATAATTCATTCCTGTATTGTATCGAGGGCTCATCACCTGTGCGGGATCAGTAAACGTTGAATGGCCGTGGCCATACCCAGCGAGCATTCCCGGGATCTGTCCAGATCCTGCCATAGCTTTATTTAAATTTCTGGAACAAGAAATATGAAGTTAGGCAATCCGGTTAGTTTCCACAACGATCTTCAATAACATATCTCACATTATAATGGCTTGGAATTCCGTATTATCTTCTTTTAATTTTTTGCAAACCATGTCCAGCTTAACTCTCTCATTTTTTTCATGTTCTAAAGACTTGAGTAGACTCATTCGTTCCTTCCTGCAAATAATCACATCGTTTGATTACAGGTATTGTTGCTCCAGCTGAATCTAGATAATCATGTATGTTAGTTAGCATCAAAACAACTTACTCGAAGGCTCTGACAGACAAAAAGTACTGCTCCAAACGATTCTCCAACAGCTTATTATTTTGTTGCAGCTTTGCTAAACTAGTTTCATAGTAATCTCTCGAGTATCCCTCATCATCTTCAACGGAAGTGAATATTCTGATAATGTCTTTGGCTGTATTCAGTTCTTTTCTGCACTGAGGACAATCCTTTGGATGCCAAGCAGCTGGAATCAGATACAAAAAGGCACACAATTACAACTCTTCGTCCTCACGCATTTCCCAAGTAGCGATTTCTAAACTTCCAAATAAAGTAACTTACTTCCTTGCCCTTTCTTTTTAAACCAATCGTTTAGACAGTCATGATGGTACATATGCCCGCATACAGTTGTCACAACAATCCGATCCTGGCTCACACCATTCGTAACTTTACTATCTTGAGCAGCTTCCGAAGATCCTGCCGACTTCTTCCCCAAATCTTCTGAACATATTATACATAAGATGCCCATCCTATCTCCGAGTCAGTGTTCTGAAAGAGAGCGACACAAATAAATCAGTAAAACATCTATCGCTCAATGGTAATAAAGCTATCCTCAAGATTTTCTACCCGAGCTGTGTCACCTGTTGCAGTTTCAGGTTCTATAACAATTAATTACAACACTCTATTCTTCTTTCTATTATTGTACAGAATCCTATCTCGAATCCCTACATTATCATGTTCGCACATGCCCTGAAGGAATGATTGGGTTGCATCATTATTTTGATATCGAACTCACACCATGATACAGACTTACAGATTTTCACGGACGATATTTTGATCTTGAGGCGCTTCTTCCGTGCAAGGCTTGAAACGTCTTGGACCTATAGTCTCTCGTCAGAAACGCCACGTGGCCTTTTGTCTATTCTGAAAATAAAAGCACAGAACGTGAGTCATTCTCATTCGAACATGCTTCGCAATTGCGAAATATATATATACAATCCACTACGCGATCATATTTCAACTACCTTTGCGAGTTCCAAGCCGGTCACCGAGTAAGTAGGGTTTGAGCATTCACCAACGCTTGTGAACGCTCCGAAACTTGAAACGGACGTGGTTGAAGACGCATGAATCTACAAGCAATTTGCTGACCATACAAAAAGTCAAGAATGCACTGTGACAACGCTACTATACGACCACAGCCGAGGTCAGTTCAGTCACATCTGAAAAATAAAAAAACAGTGACATGAATGTCTCAAAAACAAAGACTCTATTTGACATAGATTCCGAATAACTAGAGACGATTTGAGTTCGAAACACATTAGCTCACCTCAAATGTACTAAAACTCGGCAGGGTTCAAAAACGACTATAAAACGTCGTCCACAAACCTTGAGAGCGTGTACGATACAATTCTTTATTCTTGGAACATATACTTGCACGTCCTCACCAGAATTAAATATAAAAGCGTTTAGTTTAGCTATGAGTTAGCAGTTTCCCGAAGCATTCCATTTTGCTCGACGTCGAACATGTGATTATCACCACAATTCAATAGGAGCGTAGCGTAGTAGTGAACATGTACTGCGGGGGACAAGACCAAGATATCCTTGTTTGTAATTGATAATAGCGGGAGCAGGGATTCGCACGAAACACCGCGGGTGGTTCAAAAACTAAAAGCAAAATAAAGTGTGAGTTTTGTTAGAAATTGTGAAGTTTGTGTTGGTATATTTGAAACAGCGCGATTGAACTATATATATTTACAAAGTATCGGTTCACCAAACGTTAAATAATAGGTGGGAAATCATAGATACCTGTTTTCGAACAATACAGTATTCATACTATTGCAGATTATGTATTTTTGAACAAATAACTAAAAATCTTTCTGCATTTCCAGGCTTCCAGGCGCAAACCGAATCTTGATAAGCTCCAAGCAGCCTTCTCGCTTTATCTATCAGCAAATCGTTACTGACGCAAGTACGGATACATGCCTGTTTCGTTTGGTAGAAGACGGCCTTAGAGTAGCAATTATGCGTGTGCTTAATCGACTGTTCAGAAATACTAGAACGCTAAAAGTTGTGTTTAGCCTTTTTGCAGTGCTGGCTGTGTTCTTTATCCTTGACCAGCTGATTTACTACAGCAAGATCACCACCTATCATTCACAGGAAGTTCGATCAAAGTTGCATCCAAATGAAGGAGCACTTCTCCTCGACGACGTGACCGTGCCAACGGCGAAATCAACTCAAGGTATACGACGACCCTCTGGAAAACTTCTAGCTACCGAAAATATCCTTGGTGTCCAGCCCGAATACTGGACATTTTATCAGCGTGCCGATCGCAAGAACTTTGTGTGCTTGAAGTCTAATATTGCAATAACGTGGAGTAAGGTGAACGACGATTTCTGTGATTGCCCGGATGGTACCGACGAACCAAGCACGTCAGCTTGCAACGACGGAAGGTTTTACTGTACAAAGCAGTCCAAAGGTTTTCCTCGTAAGGATAAGATAAAGATGCTTAATAAGTAATTTGTATGGGACTCTAGACATTATCTCATCGAATTGTATTATTGTCTTTCAGAATTCATTCCTTCGTCCCGAGTGAACGATAATATCTGTGATTGTTGTGATGGATCTGATGAATATGAACATTTCTTAAGTTCTAAGTGCAAAAACCGGTGTTTGCATTAGTGGTGTGTTAGTTCGTCTTTTGAAAAGTTACCACGTCGAGATACAACCCAAAATCATGAGGACAACTCCAGCGTTGAAGAATTTATACGAACAAATTAGAGCTAGGATCCTAATGAGCGGACCAATGACCGTTGCAGAATATATGAAAGTCGCTTTAACGCAACCGATAGTTAAGAATGTTAATAACTCGAGTCAAGATAGTCAAAAAGAATCTCCTGGTGGATATTATATGAAGAAGGATGTTTTTGGAACTCATGGAGATTTTATTACATCTCCAGAGATCAGTCAAATGTTTGGAGAAGTACGTATGATGTAGAGAGTTGGAAATTATACCTTTCGAAATATTCTGCAACTGATTGTGTTTTAATTTCAGATGGTTGGAGTTTGGGGTCTGCAAACTTGGTTAAGAGTAGGTGGTCCGAAAAAGTTCAATGTCGTGGAGCTGGGCCCGGGTAGGGGTACTCTTGCAAAGGATATTATGAGGGTGAGCGGAGGACTTTGAATGTATCTGGCAGTTCAGAATTTGTGATTTCCTATGGTTTAATGTTTTTTCAGGTATTTAAGAAGTTTGAACGTATCACAGGCGGTGAAGTTGCGTTACATCTAGTCGAAATCAGCCCGACATTAGCTAGTATCCAAGAAGAAACGTTATGCGAGAAGCGAGGCAAGACGTATCTCGATTACTTGAGGTATTCTTCAGCTTCTGCATCAAATGAAGGGATGGAACCCGATAAAGTGCCGTCAGATGGAAACCCGTTCTACCACACTTCAATTTGCAAGGAGACTTCATATCCCGTGTACTGGTACAACGATGTAAAGAAACTGCCCCGCGAGTTTCATTTATACATTGCTCACGAATTTTTTGACGCTTTGCCCATACATAAACTACAAGTAAGCGAGCATTTTATCACTATCGGACCAAGGTTTTATTTGGCGAATTTCTGCTGGAAATCCTTGATGCTGGTAATAAACCTCATTTTGTTTTTGTGTATGTAGAGAACAGAAGACCACCTATGGAGAGAAGTATTGATCGACATTGATCCTAGCACTGCTACAGTCATTGGCGGCGAACCTAAAAAACTAAGGTTTATTATGTCACGCAATGAAACCCCAGCGATCAAAGTGCTTCGGAACACAAGCCCAGCTATTTTTCAAGGATCTCGTAAACATCTAGAGATAAGCTTGGAATCCATTGAAATTCTGAGTGAGATGACTAAACGCATCGATCATGATGGCGGCATCGGACTCATTGTCGACTACGGCCATGACGGAACCAAGGATGACACCTTCCGAGGTTTTTACAAGCACCAACTTCACGATCCTTTGATAAATCCAGGAGAAGCTGATTTGACTGCAGACGTGGATTTCTCCCTCATCAGAAAGTTCTGCTGGGAGACTTCCTGGGTTTGTGGTCCAGTTAACCAACGAGAATTTCTGAAAAGCGTGGGCATCGAAATTAGGCTACAGGTAGATTACATTCTTCATATTTCTCTTATTTGCTGCCAACCAAAGTGTTTTCATGTCGCCCCGGATTCAATTTGGTTTGTTGCCTGCGCGATAGTCCCAGCTTTCCCCAATATTTTACGTCGTACTCACTGCAGCGAGACGTAAGAAACGATCTTTCTGGTACGAAATGGTGGGTCTCCGGCGCTCGAAGTAAGCTATATATAGAATGGAGAAAGGATGAAAGCGTGCAGGTGGTGTAGATAGCTAAAATCAGCTTCAGTCATGTTCAGGGTTAGGAGAAAGCACTAGGATATAAGCCAACCTTTTGTAAGTCTGTAAAATGGCGTTGAATACAGTAAGGAAAGTAGTAGAAGAGCAGATGATCGTTTTTAAGGCTTCCGCATCCAATCCACAGTTCAATTTTACACTACATCTCGTAGCTTTCCCTCAAATATTCGGGAGTTATAGCGATGTTTCAGAGACGCCACCACACCTACACAGACCAAGTAATGAGCTTTCACGTTGCTAAAGCAGCCATGAGTGCTTAATTCGATTTGATGCTTTCCATCAAAATTAACTCGCTCTCCCCATCGACTTTTCTGACTTCCTTCCTCACCTGTTTTCAGCATATACTTTCCATCGATCCACGATCTTTCCTTTTTTCGCAATTTCTGCCTGCGTCCCCTTTACCATATCCAAGTCCACCTGTTTTATGTTGTCTGTTTTTGTTGCAGAATTTATTGGAGAGCTGTACGACCGAGGAAGAAAAAAAGTTATTGCTGTCTGGCTACAACATGCTTATGGATGATATGGGCGAACGATTCAAAATGATGAGCATTTTCCCCAAGATCTTGGAAGAGTACAAACCAGCTTTGAAAATTGACGGATTCTAGCGTCGTGTGCCCGTGGGTAGCTACATCTTGATTTTTGCTTGATGAAAGATTCATAGATTCATTTTTACCTCTCATTATCGTGTCTAGCAGCGCTTACCAAAATAGTTCCCCATCATTCTGATTCGCATTTGGAGAAAAGCTAAATAAAAGACAATACTTTTGAAGGAACTGCACAATACTTTTTTTATTTGTGGCAATTTCACATTATAATCAGTCCTGACAAGTGTATGCAAGAGTAAACATAGTAACATGCGCTCAGAGTCTGCATATACTGAACATGAACACTGGTAATTAAGAGCTACCGTATCCTAGAGAGATCTATGGCTGCATAACACCAGAATTTACAAGTCTGTCTGTCACTACGAGCGTTTTTTTACGGATCATAAGACGAATATTTTCAGCGCGAGTTAGATTATTTCAAACGGTTTAGCGTTTTCCAACGTTACAATTTTGAAAAGCATGTCGGACCTGAACAGAAATTTGAGATTACACATACTGAGAGAAAGTGAGAATGAATCGAGAACACGAAAGTAAATACATGGAACATGCATAATTTTATGAAGAATTACATGCGAGTGGTCAGGTAGTCGAGCTGTTGTTGAACGACGATGACAGCTTTAACCGCTCTTGAAAAGCAAGATGGCGACTTGTCCAAGATAGAAGTAGATGAAATGTCTAGTCTCGTGAGTAACGTAGCTTCCAAAGTTGCGTCCAACAATACAATGCCAAGTAGGGTTGTATTTTTTGTCAAACTCCTTCTTGATAAAAGCAGCAATGTCCTGTAGGCATAAAAGCAAAAAGTATAAGTAAATCATTTTGTAATCATCAAAAGCTTAATGCAATTTTGCTCCCCACGTAAATCAATTTCCGCTCGCTCTAGTAGCATCGTCATCGTGCAATCACATATATACAAGACGCCTTACTTAAATCCACATTCTTAAATATATAAGCTTTTTCAAAGCCTCTACACGAGATATCTACTAGATTTATATGGCTCAACTCAGGTACACGACACGTCGTCAACCTACATATCCCAACTTGCTTCTAGCCGGCCGAAAGCCTACGAGACTTTACATCACTCAGTTCAATATATGCAACTGTATCGATCCCTGGAAAATATTGACTAGAACCAAAGCTCTTAAGATCTATTTAGACTTTAAGCCATTCTAAATGCAATTCGAAACTCTCAACTTGGTGGTTACCTTTTCAATGTTGTACTTTTCGAGTGCCTGCGTCGCACAATCAACCGCGTCCTGCTGCATCTCCTCGGACATGTCCGCGTTCTTGATAACTGCCTTGCGATCAGACATTTTGATGACTTGTTGATGCGATTATCCAACTAGGAACAATAGGAACCTGAAAATCACACAAAATACCAGTCGATCAGTAAAGATTTTTCAGAATGAAGTACCGCGCCCAAACCTAGCGATTGATTTCACGCTACCAGGGCTACCCAACCGCCCACACATATTTATTGCACGACTTCTTCGAACTCGTAACTTTTTCTTTAAACTTTTCAAACTGCTGGTTTGTTGGACGAGGAACTATTTTCTGGATTCTTAATGAAAAATTATGATCAGAGAGACCCTTAATATCTTCAAGAAATCACAGTCCTAATTCGCGCGCGCGTGGCTCGTTTGACGCAAGTTAATTCAAGTTTATAAGCTTTTAAACGTAAAAATTGAACAAAACGTACCTTTTCGAAGGTCAGGAATGAATAACGAGGAAGAAGTTGAATATTCCGAGAATATTTCCAAATATTTTGAACAGAGTTAATCGTGGAATGATGATGACGATCGCGACGCTAGATTTTGATTAAAACACCTCGCCTTTGCCGTCCATTTAAAAGCATTGAGATGAAGGAGAGACGGCGGCTCACCATGGCAAACGGAGCTGCAGGAGGAGAGAGAATTGTGATGATCCGCCAAAATGAAAGAAAGGATTCTGATTGGCTCCAAGCGGAGAGCTGGCTTCTGGCAGCCGGCTGCTTCTATCAAGATGGCGCTTGCTTTCAATGTTTATCATGGTATAAGACGCGCGGGTATTTCTGGATCTCTTTTTTTGTATGCATGCGCAAAGGAGATTTGGCGAAAATCAGACAGACGCTGCGCTGCTGGCAGCGAGATCTTTGCGATTTTAAGCATGTTGGTCCAGAGACGGAAAGATTGACGTAATGGATGTATTTCGGGCTTGACACGTGAAAACTCTAAAGCGTAAACAAAGGGAATGAGGAATTTGAAATTTAATGGCTTTAAGACCAATGCAAGCTTGAAGGAATTTTGCTCTGATACTGAAGCGTTAGTTATTTAATGTTTTGCTTTTGGAAAGATTTCAGGGCATCACGAGACAGTCTCAATTAGGACGAAAATATTAGGAGTGTGATGAAAGGCTAAAGGATGCGGTAAGAAATGAGCGGCGGATTGAAAATCAGGCTTGTGGACGCTAATAAATGTTTTGCTGTCTCGTGGAGGTCGGTGAAACATAAACAAACGTCATATAAAGTTCTGAATTAAATTGAGTTAGCGTGTGTTGTTTGATTGAACTAAAAAGTTCTTTTGTGGATTCAGAAGTTCTAAGGGATAATTTGAAGAGTCGAAACCAAAACGAAAACAAATATGTCAGAAGAAGCAAAGTCGCCGACGGACGAAGGCAAGAATGACACTCAAGATTTTAAGCTTGGCCAGGATGAAGAATTGCGGCTGGAAGTTGAAGGGAAGGGAAATGTTGTACAAGTCAAGGTAAATAACCAACAGATTTGATATCAGGTTGATTGAGAGCAGGCCTGCAAAAGGTGCTTATCGCAAATACCTCTGGTAAAACATAAGATGGCCTCAAAATCAAAATAACTGAATTTTAACGGCGGATTTAATTTAACGCTCCAAAATCGCTGCAACTTGGTTTTAGGCTACGTATTGAATGATCAAATGAGCAATAAGCAGGTTTGAATTTTAAGCCCGTGGGTTCTCGGTATCGGATCACTGGTTTTGGTGAGATTCGAGAACGCAATGTTATCAAATGGCAACTAAATTTCAATTTTTTTCAATGTGAAGAGTTATTTCGAGATAAAGTTTGGGATGCTGCTGAGGGACCCTTGGGTGCCTTCTTTGTCCCTGAAAAGTTTCAGCTTCTATCCAAATCTGTAGGCCCAGTAATGGCCGTTTAAAGTGTGAAGTTGCGAAATTTAACATGGGGAAGATAGGAAAGTGTACCTTCCAAGTTCTGCTGTGGCCAAACGGAATAACATTTTGATTAACGGACTTCACGAAGTAATTACCCTTAGAACCCTTAACAATCAGGCCAAGTATGAAGAAAATCCGAAACAAAAAATTTTTTGGCAAAAAAAAATCGTTAGTAAACCCTTTCGATTTTTTTGGCAAAACATTTTGTCGTCTCGGATTCGCTTCATATTCGGCATGAATGTGAAGGGTCCCAAGGGCAATTCATCCGAGAAGTCCGTTCCTCAAAATGTTTTTCCGTTTGGCCACAGCAGGACTTG
>JAQGBJ010001831.1:0-20222 GCA_034698345.1 Sphaeridia pumilis
TTTGAACCAGCGACCTAAGGATGACTCTTTCAATTCAGCTACAGTCCTCCGCTCTACCAACTGAGCTATCGACGGAACGTTGAGAAGATTGGGGAAATTGTGCATCTCATTCGGTCAGCTGTTATAAAAATTGATAACAGATTTCCATGTTAATCTTACGAAGAAACAAGTTCTGATTACATGCCATCAAGATGATCCCAAGCCAAGGTCGATTTACCTTTGCATTTAAGCGCATCAACATTATGGTTTAATGAATCGCTGAGAATATTGAATATATTGTGTATAAATCATTAGAAACATTAGCTTCGAATTAGTTGCAAAGTCATATGGATCCGGTCATAATAGCTTTATTTATTGCCTTGTATTTAATATACACATTTGGCTTTCTCCGAGCCCTAAATTGATTCCCCTTTATTCATAACACACGTTCCTATTGCTCCAAAATTAATTTACTGACAAGAAGGGGAGCTTAGACAAGGGAGAGCAGAAAGCAATTGAAGATACCAAAATGATTGCTGATTTCATGATACTTTTGTTATGAAATGGACCGAAATGATGAAAGAAATACAAGAATTTATATGGATCTCTGAGCATCCCATCAAGCCGAAAGGGTAGACCAAAAGCGAAGTCCAGAGAAGACTTCCAGCCTCAGCAAATCATGGGCTTCTTCGCAAGGGATGAAAAGATATTGATGACGGGATTGTCGGATCATTTGTCATTGATCTCTGCAGCCTATGCTTCAGCATAGGCTTGTTTCCTTGGTGGCAAAGTTGGCTGGAAAACAAATAAGACTTTTGCTTCACTTGTCTTCTTGCTCAACTTGAGAAATGGAAGGTGCGGTGGAAGCAGCTCTAGATTTCGCTCTAAAAGCTATAAAGTTGAGCATTTGTCTTATGGCCAACATGCCATTTACTTGTCTTGTATCTCAAGTGCTTTTCCCGCTTCGACGCTGGCGGTTGTTTTGATTTCTCTTCGTGCTCTTGCGAGAAACACAAGTCTTTAAATGGATTCTGCTTGACTTTGACTTGGAAGAGGGGACAATTTGTCGCCATCAAAGTTAATGTGTTGGTTGGTGGTTTGAGCGAGGGATGAGGAGCAGCAAAACAATATGTTTTCCGGCTACTATACTCAATGCAAAAGACCCGGCAAATCCGAACCGGATTTAACACGCCGCCGCCACCAGCAAGACGTCAACCAAAAGAGGGCGATTATAAGCATGCTTTTAAATGGAGGAGAGGAATTAATTATTTGGTGCAGCTGCAGTGTGTCAAATGAATTTTGAACCTGAAGCTATATTGTCAAGTAGTGACAAGTCACAAGGGGACACCAACGATGAGGCTAGTAGCGAGCGGCAAGTTTGAATTATTATTCCGCCTGTACTAGGCCAAGGGGTCGAGAGCAATAACTAAAAGGGCCAAAAATTCGAATGATGGTCATGATGACGGTAATCGGTTTGTCAAGGACGGAAGCGAAGAGGTGCTGTAATAAATTGCATTTTCCGCTACTCGAAAGAATGCTGGGAAATTCAATATCGAAAGGGGACGGACGTAATAGAAAATTTGTGGGGTTTGGTGGACTACTGTACGGAGAAGAGAGAAAGCAATATTAGAGCAGGAGAGACATGAATTTCCGAGGGTCGATATTAGAATCACATACTGGAAACACGTACATGTACACGTGATCAATAGCTTTTATGAGAAAAAGGTCTGGAGAAAGTAGAGATTTTGATGGATTTTTCTTTTTTGTTCCAGGTTTGGAGACGACTGTTCAAGACTCAAGTAAGGACTTGTATTGGTTCTGAACTCTGAAGATTTCCAAAGAAGACGATGTCAACAATTTTTAAAGAAGGCAAAGTGTGGGATTCCTACAAAATTTCTGATGTAAATAGTGATTAAACATATGTTTTAAGTAAATGATTTCAAGGGCACATTAATAGAGCAGGTGATAGAATTAATTAATGCAAATGATTAATTAATGGTTAATTTTAAAAGGCCTGTATTACTGTTAGCGCTAGTGCTCAATAGAGATGATGAACGTGTAAATAATGTAAACAAACAAAATGTAAACAAAGAGGAGGGCTAAACAACCGCTTGTTTTCGTCTAGTCGGAGGAACTAGTAGTGGCGCGCAGCGCCATCTCTTGGGTGGGATTCGTACTAACCTGGTGTTTGTTTTGGTTTTCTCATTGATTGTGTATTGACATGATGGACAATGGAACGAGATTAATGTTATTGTTTTGATTTACGCTCAATTCTTGATTAATTAATCTTAATTTGCGGTGCAATAATGAATTATGTGTAATTTTGAAAGTTAGTTTAAGTTGAGATTTGTGTACATTTAACTGGGAAAGACTTTTTTTGTGAACAATTTTAAGAGACGCAGTTTGGTTGTTTTCCTTTCAAAAGACAATTTTCAAAAATAGAATTGTATCAACAGTGTTATGGATTTAATCAAGTCAAGTCAACGTAATTATGAATATGGATGAAGTGAGTGAGACTTTTGGTGGTGAAAAAAGTAATGTTGTTGACAAAAAGTTGGATTTGGATTTGTGGTTTAAGTCGTTACTATTATATAAGCTGGTAATCATAGGAAGAAGACAAGTTAATCAGAGAGTATCAAAAGTTGAAGGTGATTGATTGACAGGTGACAGGTCAGGTGGTGGCTGGAGGTGAGATTCTGAGACGGAGTAGTTTATTGATTGTCAACTGGAAAAATATCGAGTCATTGAGTCATTTAAGAAACATTAAGGTTAAGGTCGAACAGAAATATCTTTCTTTGGATTAAAATACACACCAGTTCAATGGAGTTTTCAGGAAAAGGCGGTTAAATCTAGTTTTTAAAGAAACGTAAAGTTGAAGAAGGTAGATTCTAGCATCTTTGAAGATATATAAACTCAAATGGATAAATGTCAAAAGTACTGGTTGATTCTAATAAAAGTCACAAGTCACAAGTTGTCAACATTTACTTGAAAATGAAGCCTTGAATCCAGATTTGTGTGGTTTGAGGTTTGCGGTTTTGGCAAATATGGAATGAGATGAGATTTTTGGCAAAAGATAACAACTTGATAAGGCAAAATCAATAGTCGATCAAATCAAATTGATATCAACCTTCCTTCGATAGCTCAGTTGGTAGAGCGGAGGACTGTAGAAGAAATTGGAAAAGTCATCCTTAGGTCACTGGTTCAAATCCGGTTCGAAGGAAATATTTTGCACATTTTTCCTTGCAAAGTAAAAGTATTTTTGCAAAACTATCTCCTTCGAACCGGATTTGAACCAGTGACCTAAGGATGTCTCTTGAATTCGCCAACTACAGTCCTCCGCTCTACCAACTGAGCTATCGAAGGTCGCTGGACACTGAATGGACAAATCGGAGCCAAGTTGCTGGACCTCGCGAGTCATGACGTTATCGGCTTGTCTGCATTTTGGAGACCCAATTTGTCTTCTTTGATATGCATCGAAGCATTTGCCTTGCATTGAAATGCTGCTGCATTTTTGCTAAAATAGGCTTTGATAAGGAAAAAGTGAACAAAATATTCCTTCGAGCCGGATTTGAACCAGCGACCTAAGGATGACTTTTTCCCGCTTCTTCTACAGTCCTCCGCTCTACCAACTGAGCTATCGAAGGAAGGTTGAGAGGACTTGGATCAAAGTTCAGGTTGGGCTTCGCCCAACCTGAACATTTTATTAAATTCCGCCAACTTCACGCTCTATTGAGCTTCAATTGTATGTTGTCATCCAACCCCAAGTACATCTATTGCTTTCCGTATCTTCCCCTTCTCGAAATGACAAACGATTCTTCCTCCTATACCTCCAACATATTGTCATCATTTAATTTAAAAACATACAATTTCGCACCCCTCTTCCTTCGGTTCCTACTGGAAACTGCTGCGCAACCCCAACAATAAACTTTATCAATTACGTAACGCTCGACTACAAACACGTGCGTCTGATTATTAGCGCTCCAACGAAAGGCCACCGACAAACAACTAAAGCAATGAAACTTGCATTATTACACACCGTTTGTTTGCTATAAAATTAAAAGACTCGAGCACGTGTGTCCTTAAAATGAAGGCCTTGAAAAAAACGCTACTTTACTTTACTAACCTGCCGTCATATTGGAATAGTGAGCAGCTGCGGCTGCCGCCGTCGTATAGTCCAAATGAAGATCAGATAGCGCTTCGTGATGATGGTATCTTCCAGTCGCCCACGAACTCGGCTCGCTCTTCTGACTCGAAGTTGCCATGGAACCGAATCTGCCCGCGCTGCTCCCCGCCGCCGCTGCTCCCGCTAGGAACAAACTTCCGTACTGAGCAGCGTTGAACCTGTGTTGAAGACCATACAGTTTTTTATTACTTCCATTTCAGGGCACGCAATCCACCAGCGAGTTTCAACACCTTTTATCTCGACTTCAACACCGATAACTCATTCGCTAATGGACTTTTTAGTATTTTTCTAGTAATGACTGTCTCTCACCTAGAAGTCGAAGGCATGCTCGAATAGGGTATTTCAGCAGGTCGATGGTGGTAACTTTGGTGCGAGCTGAGAGGGTAGTGCCAAGGGTCAGCCTGATGATGGTGCGCCGAGAGGCCTGGAATAGGCGTAGGATAGTCGGCCATCGCAGTTCCGTAGTAGTCCGCAGCTGCCGCTGCGGACGTTGCAGTTCCGTAAGCGCCCACTCCTGTCGCCACTGACGCTTTTGACTGCTGGTAGTTTGAGTTCCAGAAGGAGAGCGGCAGTTCCCGTCGAGACATGGGTTTACCTGTAATTTTAATTAATTGTTAATGTTTCTCTCATCTTTTTGTCTCTGCCCTTGAAGTCACCTGACCTTTTTTGTTAATTAACTGTGAGAAATGAGGATTGACAAGCACAGCAAGAGACCTTTTTACACCCGTCAAATTGTCAACAAAATCCCTCTCCAAAATCCACCCCCTGCCGAGCACAAGGGAAACTAATACACAATGCTCTCGATACTGTTGACATTGTAATTTAATGGGCTCAGTCAGGCCCTTGTCAGTCAAGGGTTCCGCCTTCTCATAAATTTCAGTCTTGTTGTCTCCATAAGCAGTGCAGGTAAACAATAAAGACTATCTCAAAAATCTTGACTTTCAGATTTTACCCGGGTATTAAAATACCCGGGAATTAGAAAAAGCGCATTGACGATATAAGGCGGCAAATTAGTATTTTAAAATTTTGATTTAAATTCAAAGAATGTGTTTTTCACTAGGTGTGGGGAATTTAATGAAAATGTTGCTCTACTTTGATGCCGTTTGCTCTAATTTTTATCTGTAAGCTCCCTCGACGAAGATCACGAAAAACAGAAGTATGTGTTTTTTATCACGAGGACTTGTAACTAAAATCCCTGCTTGTTGAACTTTGACCTGTGATTTCCGCAATGCATGAATTATCATTAAGTTCTAAGCCCGGATTTACAATTCTGATTCTGTCAGGGTTGGGGATTTCCTGCTTGTTGCTGTTGAATTATATGTAACAAAATTTATGTTTCCACTGATTTAACCTCTCGGAAGCCAAAAGTTTCCAATTCAACATAGAGCTCATAATAGCTTGGAAATGCAGTCCTCAAGGCAGAACAATTGTCACTTTAACTTAGGTTTCCTACACTTTTTGTAAACAAGAAACAGAAGAAACCAAGTGAAGAACAGAGAAGGACATGGACCAAAAGTATCGATATTTTTCGTATATTAAAGGCAAAGCAAAAGGCAAAAGGACTTGGACTTTTGGAAAAATGTCATCCTGTCCGAGGGGTCTGCCGGACTTTTTGATTTACACCGCCCGCACTGCAGTCAGTCAGCCGTTAAGTGGAACCAAATCTATCTTTGGGCTTCTTCTTTTCTCAACCTCTTCCGTATTTCAACTTCTTGAAAAATACCCAAGTTTAGAAACCAAGTGAGCAATCCAATGACCATTACACCCTTGTGGTTTTATGGGAAGAAAAAGAGAGAGAAACGCCTCTTTTGTACACAAATAATTCGCGACCCTTTTTCTGGATCAAGGCTCCACCTACTTGAATTCACCCCTCCTCTTCTTTATGTATTTGTATCAATCGCGGATCAAGAGCCATTACGTAGATATTAAAGACTTTTGAAACAGCCATAAGTCTCGTGGTGATCCCCTCGTTTACGAAAAAAATATATTCGGGTAGAAATACAAACCGGGTAATATATTTCGACAACAAGGCTTGAACAAGGCGAAACTGCACGTGATCGCGCCAAGTACAAAGTATGTAATGTGACACATATGTACTCACATGATCATCCATTAAAGGCAATACATAAAAAATGTGGTGGCAAAGCTAAAGGCTATGGAGGAACCCAAAAGACCTGTGTCACTTCACCCGTCACATTAATTTCTTCGAATGGGGCCTTTACCACGATTTATGCCCTAAAAAACGACATTTACCTTCAACGTCCTCGTTTACAGTAAACACCAAAGACTTTTCAACTTCCAAGAAAAGTTTTCCCGCCATATTAACACCATGCGCTTTTTAAGCGTCCAACAAATCTTGCTACTCAAGGTTGAGAAGCGCCCTTTTTCAGCTTTTTTAACATCTTTGTGGTATCAAAGCGTAAAATCATTTTTCTTCACTGCCGTCACTTATGAGGAGACGTAACAACTTTTCTCCCGCCTGTTTTCTTACGTAAAGTTCAAGTTACCCGGATTTCGGTTTTGCGGTTTTATAGGCGATATTGCCAGGTCAGAAGATGTTTATGTATTTGAGCTGCGGCAAAGAACTCACTTTTAGTGCAAATTGGAGAACCCTAAAGAGTCTTGCCTGTGATCTTTATGTCGTGCACTGAAATTGATATAATTTTCTGAACGGCATTTTGCTCTAGCATTATTTAATGCAGAATTGAAATTCTTTTAACGTTTTCACCAGCTGTTATATAAAGTTCAAGTTACCCGGATTTCGGTTTTGCGGTTTTATATAAAGTAGGGTTCGACGCGATACTGCAAGGACAAACGATTGAATTTCTTTCCATAAATTTTAGCTGCAACTTTCAGTTGCGCAACGGGATTATTGGTGCCGCAAATATATATATATAATTCCAGTGAAATTTGGAGACACCACAAAAGTATTGCATCTTTATGACTTTCTGTGGAATTAATATAATTTACTTAACGTCATTTTGGTATAGCATTATTTAATGCCAAATTTCAACATGTCAATTGTTCCTCTTGAGATCTGCAAAATCATATTCGATCGTTGAATACCTGTTTGAACGGCATTTTGATCTGATATTTTTTATCCACATTCGCCAAAATTTCAAAAATATTTTGTAATTCTAAATTGCCCGGAAATGATCAACATCTTTATACTTTCTCAAAATTGACCGAAGAAGTTTCGAAACTCCCGGTTCCGGGTACTTCCGGTTCGGGTATCTTTTCCCCACTCCATTATACATGCGTTCCAAACCCCGTTTCTTCTCGGATTACATCAAGACTTTTTGCCCTTTGTTCCTCGTCTAATCTACATGCACTTATGGTGGTAGTGTTGAAGAACTTGCAAGATACAAAGATACACACTTCTTCTTCTTCTTTTAGTTTTTGTTGATATCCTCCCTCTTCACCACGTGCACACCATTCCTTCCTTGAAGTTCAACTTCTGGACCCTCGTCCCACGCTTTAGCTTCTTGACAATGTCATCTTTCCCCATGTTTCTTTTCCTTCTTCTTATCTATAATTGCATCCCGGTAATTACGTAAACGCACATCTCTCACAGCATCTTTCAACCCTTTGAATCCTTAGTTCCGTCGTCTTCTTTTACTTTTTCCTTAAGCTTAACCATAACTTTGTCAAGACTCACAGCAGCAGCGTTTAATTACCCTCATTAAAGCCAAGGACATTTCAAACCAACTTTTTGCTGACTCGATACTTTGCTTCATAAAAATCACCTGCTGACGCTTTCAACTCACCTTTACTTGCAGTCTTGTCATTGGCGTAGGCCGCACTCAGAGATCTGCTGAAATGTTCATCGACGGCCCTCGCAACGTCCTCATGTTCAGAATGGACTACACAGTTGGGCGCGAGGAATTCGGTGCGGCCGTTGTTGGAGGCTCCTTGTGTTGATGAAGTACCTCCGCCGAGATCGCCGTTCAACCCTGTGGATGAGCGCTGCTGTTGCTGCTGCTGCTGAGAGGAAGTTATGGTCGCTGAAGGCGTAATGGGCCTTCGGCTGCTGCTCGACGAAGTACTGCTGCTGCTTATGGTCGCTACGGAGAGGCGGCCTCCGCCGCCTCCTCCTCCGACGCCAGGACTGCTGCTGCTGTTGTGGTGATATGACGAGGTGTCAGAATGAAGACTGTCTGTCGGACTGGGGGCGGTGGGGAATTTGTAGGATGATGACAGTTTTTGCTGCTGTAATAATTCATATTATTACAAGTCATATAAGCTAAAAATATCAAAGTGTCAACACTTTGTCAAAAGTTGTCAAAACGACACGGCATGTTGTTACGGTCTTGTGATACTTGGAAATGTGTCAGGGCGGGAAGTTTTGAAGTGGAATTCGATTGAATAGCGGAACTAACGATTTTGCCGGGAGGGGGGTTGAGAAACTGACTGAGAAAGAATCCAGTTTTAATTACATCCCGCCAATTTATGATTCAGCATAATTAATTAATGATATGCTAATAGATTAATGGGTGTGTGGACGGGACTACGTGACGCTAACTGTTGATAACGTCATCAAAAAATAGTGTTAAGTTATATGAATCGACCTTGGAAACGGGCGTTAACTTTGTTATAGCATCAGGGAATTTTTAAGACCTAAAAAAATATATATATTTATATTTATGCAAGACTCTAATGCCGTTTAGATATATTTTAATTTTTGAAGGTCGAATTTCAGTTAGCACAGATTCTTTCTTCTACCTTGTCATTATTGCCGGTTCGGTTATCACAACCGAACTCATCATCATTCAAGCATCAGGGAGTTTTCAAGACAAATTTTAAATAATATGTATTTATGCAAGACTTTGATGCCGTTTTGATTTATTTTTGTTTTGTGTGATTTCAGTTGCAGTTGTGTCTTGGGCAAGATATTTTACCTTGTCATTATTGCCGGTTCGGTTATCACAACCGACGCTGGCAGCAGAATAAGACGACATGGCATACGGCTGGTACATTACGGTGCAACTCATCCTGCCTGATGCACACACTTTGTTTTTTCAAATTTTTGCACTTTTTTCAAATCTCCCGCCGCGCTTGGCGCGCAGCGCGCTTTTACACTATTTTCACTTCACCCCAACAAGCACACTTGCGACTATTTGATTTATGGCTTCTTGTATATATATTCACACGTAATCAACTCTTCTCTCTCTCTTTGGTTTGATTTCTATTCACTTTCACTTTAGGTTAATTCTTGGCTGTTCGGTTTTGCTCCTGCACACATCAAAGAAGAACCAATACACGCGCTTTATTTAAACGGTTTCAACTTGCTCAAGAGCCGCCGCTGCCACTTAAACTTTCTGAATGAAGAAGAAGAAAGAAAGCTGTTTCTTCTACGTCCGTACTTTCTTCTCTATATATTCTTCTCCACTGTTTAATGAAGACAGAATGAGCTTATTTTTCGCTGTTCAGCAACCAAGCATTCCAATCAACTGACTGACTCGACTAAAATACAGCTTTTTCAATGTATTCTCTTTAGTATTCAATGCACACTTTTGCTGCTCCAGCGCCACCACTGCAACAAGAAACTTTTGAACAAGCAACACTTGACACTTTTTTCGCTGACTTTGTCAGAATCAACTATTAAAACACAAAGGCTCAGCGATATTAAACCAAGTTTTAATGTTCGTCCTTGACGTACTTAGCTTTACTTAGCTTTTTTAGCTCGTGAACCAAACTCCTAGCTCCGACGACAGCTGACGTGAAACTGACTCGTACTTGAGCTCCCGTCCAGCAGCAAATCGAGTTCCAGTTCCAAACCCACGGAAAATAGGGACGACAAAGTACAAAGCGGAAGCTATGAATTCAACACAATACACGCCTCATCGTCCATCCGCTCACATGTAATCAACCCCACATGTGCACTACAGATTTCGGTCTTTGGAGCTCCACCGAAACCGCATCTTGAGCAGGAGCTTCTTCGAGCTAAAAGTTTCTTGCTCATTTACTCAGCATTACAAAATCATCTTCTTCTTCTTCATCTTGTTTATCTTGATACACAGGTAAAATATCATCATCATCATCGCATCTTATTGTATACAAAATCTGCGGTGCGGAGGAGCCAAATCCGGGAGCCAGTGGCGGATCCGCTCGGCGGTTATGGGCGGGCCGAAGGCCCGCCTGGGCAGCCGCCCAGCCAACCGCGCTCTTCGTCTTGATTGCCATAGGAACTGTTGGGGAACTGGCGAAAATGTATGTTGTTGCTATTGTGAAGGAAATTACCCGGCTCGGTGCTCACGAAGCAGAAGCGAAATTCCATCCAACAAACTTTCTCCGCAAGCCCAAAAAGCCGCAGCGTTATCATCATGACTACGGGGAAACTTTTGGGCTTTAAAGCTATGAAGGTTGAAATAGAGGGTTTCAAATTTCAACTTGAAAATATATAGTGTGTTTTATATGTAGTTGGTTGTGGTAGCGGCGGGGTTTTGGCTGGCGGCAAACAAGAGCTAAATTCCTTGCTTTTCGGTCGGCTTGTACACTTGGACTTGATATAATATTCGAGGAATCTTATCAGACGTTTAGCGAACCATTAATTGAGACTGGCGGCCGCATTCCTTCCACCGAGATTCTTAGCCAAGCTTGATGATTGTGAGATATGCTCGATTCGAGTGTATAAACGAGTGTGGAGATATAAACTACATTAAAACACGCCTTCGACAAAGTAATTATTATTGCTATCCTCGTTTAAAGCATTTAAACTCACGAGAGTTTATGGTCTTTAGGTACAGCAAGAGGAAGGCGACAAGACATTAAATTTCGATGCTTGAATACAGCAAGAGTTGCAATGCATGCTAAACGATGGAATCATGAAACTTTTAAGCACTTTTCTCCTTTGCTCATTGAGTGAGCCAAAGTTATTAAAACTGATGGAATTTCAGCGCATTGCTGAAAAAGCCTTCGGTTTGGTTGGAGTTGAGGAAGAATTTTAAGGGTTTTATGGGCTTGTTTAATGCAAAATGTATGATGAAACAAAAGAAAGTAATTTTTTCAATGCAGTTAAAGGCGATAGGTTTTGTGTTTAATGCGCGCGCGAGCGCGCGCGCAAGGCGAGGAATGGAATGATGCAAGATGCAGGTGCCGTTTTGTGCACTTTTTCAAGTAGCGAGACTTGAAGTAAGATTTGCTTCCATGCCACATTTTCAAAGTTGCTACAAATTTAAAATGAGAAATCAAATTGGGCGGGAAACAAAAATTCAAAAAAGACGTGCAGAAAATACACAGACTCCACCATTGACCAGCAGGCTAAAGCGCGCGCGCGGAGCGTGCGCTTTTATTTTTTAATGCAATAGTTTAATGCCGTTTGGTTCATTGTTAGAACTGCCGACTCATGGACCAGATTGTTGTTGCACTGATGTACAAACAAACCAATGTCAAACCGCGACCCCCCGCCCCTCCCCCTTTTCCCATGTAATTTTAATGGGTGCCGGATACTTTAGCGCGCGGACTTTAAAATAATTTTGTAAACTGAGCAGAACGGTGTAATGGGGTGGCGCTGGTGTCTCGGTCCTTTTCCTTTGGCTCATCTCGATCATCATGAACGTTCACAACTACGGCTTTTCTAACGGCTTGTCACTTTTCATTTTGCCTTATGAACACGACTTGTTCTTCTTCTGGTTCTTCTTCTTCCGTATATTTTCTTCCCCCTTCATTTTCAGCTCCAAAGTTATTCATGTGACACTAGCAGCCAAGTACACACAAGTACCTAACACCAAATAATAGTAAAAGAAAACGGACTTTTGTATTATTAGAGCATTAGAAGCAAGCAGGAGCAAGTGCAAAGAGGCGAGCAAATAAATAAGGCCGCGAAGACAGTCACATAAATTGTTGATTGGACATACTCCAGACACGTAATGTTACGGAACGGGACGAACAACAAGATGCCACTTGTCTAACCTTATATTCTCATCTCTGCCTTGAAATCTTCTTTTGTTTTTCTCTTATATTCTTATTGTAGTTCTTAAAGGCAAAACGCTTGGCTCTAGCGGCGGCAGACTCTAAAAATAGGCGCATTCCTGAGCACGTTCTCGTTCAACTTGTGTTTTTGTCACACAACACATATGTGAATGTTGGACAAATAATTTCAATGGTCTTTTAAGAGTCTTGAGAAAATTCGACCAGTTGACCGAACGAAAGCGGGCTTTAAGTAAAAGCAAAAAAAGAAATATTACTCGATGGCTCTCAGGCTCTCCGCAAAGCCATTGAGCATAATCTCTCGCAATTTTCAATGATCCTTTATAAGTTATTGGTGGTTAGAGGAAGATTTCAAGTGAGATTTGAAAAGTGCAACTTGTTTCCGTAATTGCCTTTCCGCCTTCTTTCAGCTCTTATTTTTTGGCCTTCTAGACTAGAAGTTCTAGTTCCACTTTTGGTTTTTGTTTTGTTTCCAGTCTTGTATTCATAGATCACGTGCTTTTGAGTTTTTGCTCCAAAGCCATATCCCGTTGCATCTCCGTTAGAATTTCAAAAATGCAGTCGTTTTTCAACACGGTTTTGTAAGCGTCAGGTGCAGCATGAGAAGACGAAACTCCAACAACAACAACAACAACGCTTTTAGAAACTTGGTTTTCTAGAGCTAGAAAAAACGCTAAAGTCTGCAGATATTTCGGGAACGTCATTCGCATTTTTGTAATGCAATTAGCCCTTGAAATCCCAAGAGAACTGCATTCCGAGGCTGTCATAAGAAATGAAAGCAAAAAATCCGGGTATTATGATACCCGGTTTTGCAAAATTCAACAGTTTCAGGTTAAGAAGTTGCACTTGTTTTACTAAAATCCCGGTATTATATACGATACCCGGTTTTCAAAAATTTTCAGCCCTGTAAAAATTCATGGTTTCATAATATTGACTTTTGTGCTTCAATTTGAGGAAACCATGAGATAATCAATCTTATTTTTGAAATGAGTGTTTTTCCCGCCCTTCAAACGGGACGTTTCGGAGATGACAAACTAGCCGGGTGTGAAAACGCTCATCAAAGCTCGACCTCATCTGTCACTCACGTTTCTCAACTTGCATCCATCATTTTAGATTTTTCCCGGGTTTTTTACCCGGAAACAGAAGAGATCTTGTCGCAAGAACTGTGTTTCCAACCCGCCTTTTTCCTCCTCCTTCATCCCCTTATCAATTCATTAGTCTTTTTACACCCGCGGGAACTCAGTTTCGCTTTGACTTGCTATGACGTTAACTCTCCGAAGATCAGTTTCTCCAACTTAGAACCTAATAACTCCGAGTCGGCTGTCAACCATGTCCTGGTTGCCGCCACGTGTCAATCTTTTGTCACTATTAAAGGGAACCGTCAAACGAGCGAAAATCACGAGTTAACAAAGAGCTTCCTTGTTATACAGCTTAAAGTTGGATGTCAGAAGACGAAGAAGAAGAAGCTTCAATTATTGCCAAGTCTTAATGAGCTTCGAGGAGAGGACATTAACGAGAAAAAGAGGTGAAAGCCTTGTAGAATGGACCAAAACCTTGGGAAAAACTGTGGATTTTTTGGTTTGAACTCTCACTTTTAAAAGAAGAATTTTTGGTCTTGAACCTGATCCATTGGGAATTTACCTGCTCTTCGCCCGTATGGGCCCATCAAAAGCGGCCTCTTCAAACAAAAGTCTTTGTACAAGTTGTTGTCGATGTCTCTGACTGAGGAAAAACCTGAGGAAAAAAGTTTGGATACTCAAAGGGAAAGATGATAAGATTTCAATTATCAAGGAAGCTATCAGGTCGTAAAAGTCGACACAAAAATGTCGAATGAGTCGAACCACCCAAGCTATACATTAAAGAGCATTTCTCTTTTTTCTGGGCAACTTGAAAGGAGACTCTGGCGGCTGACTGGAACTACCGGTTTCCTGGACAAATGTCCGTGTTCTTCTTTTGCTTTTGTAATTTAACGACCGATGAGACCAAGAGGAGGACATGAGACTGTAATTACGTTTCGGCGATGAGAATCATCGATCGACTAGGCACATTTGTCCGAAGCGCTCAGTAATGAAAATTCCGGACTTTGTCCAGCAGCGAGTTTGCCCAGTTTGTCCCCTTTGTTTTGAACGGGAGAAAAGTTGAAGACGTTAATGACAGTCATCAGGATCATCATCGTTTCGGTATATTATGACCAGTTCTTAGCGCAAAAGACATCTGAGACCTCCCATTAAGCGCCGCAGCAGGTTTTATTGCGCCTAGGGACAAATGACATTTCTTAGTGCCGTTTAGCTTGAATTCTTAAGCACCAAAAATTCAAGTGAGATTGTGTGGATGAAATTCTCGCGCCATGACCCTCCAGGCTCCAACACTCGGCGCGCGGCGCTGAGCGCTGCGCGCTCAGCGCCGCGCGCCGTGAGAAAATACAGTTGATGTATATTTTTTGTGATTTATGACCGCTTGATTGATATTGATCAACAGCATCATCATCTTTTTGAAATTCAAAAGTGCCGCCGCCACCGCGCCGCGCTCTCATCATCTCCTCCTTATCTTATGTGGTCGCTTTATCAAATTCCAAGCGCATCTTTCTCTTGTTCACTCATTAATTTCCTTCACCTGTCCTCCTGACTTGTGACCTTTTTTAAATGTCATCGAGATTCCGAAGAGCCATAGAGTACATCTTGATTAATGCTTCAAATGCGCCCTCTTCCTGACCTGATATATCAAAAGCTGCATTTGTTTACATACATGTGTGTTTTTCAAACTTGTCATTTTTCCTCTGTACTCTACCAAATACCTTTTTGCTATTGTGTCGAATTCTCAATGTGTTTAAGTATGTAGGTTTGGCATTTTGGAATTTGGAATGTCTTTGAAAAAGTATGCGCGCTGCGCTGCACTTGCACTTTTAGTCAAACCTCGTTTTCGGCAAGGTCACGGGACCGAAAAACGCTTCTTCTCAAATCGCTTCGCAAGAATGTTTCAATTAATTATTTATACATGCCTGCCTCCTTCCATCTTCAAGTGCAATTTAAACGGCTGTTGACATTCGCAAAATTTCTGCAGGAATTCCAAAACCGTTTCCAAGTGCATTCCTTCCGGATTCTTCAACTCGAGGTTTGCAGCGCAGCCTTTCTCAATTAGTTTCAACCCTTTCTTATTTTCATTCACAAAATCAATGGTGTCATATACACACTTATACAGGGTGTTTAAAATTCTTGTGGCTACAATACTGTTTCTTTCAAGTGTCAAATGTTTTATGATTTTTAACACACTGTATGAGTGAATAATTCCAGCTCTCTCCATGATGCATCCTCATTTCAAAAGCATTTCAAATTTGTCACGTATCATTCATACGTGACGTGACGCGCGAAGCATAGAGAAAATTTCATATATTGCTCATCTTCAATCTGCTCAATGACACTTTTCAACCCTTTTCGCTTCTCCTGTTCCAAGGCGCGCACGCACGTAATGGAAACTACGCAACTTTCCCCTCCTCTTCCGCTTTGGAATTCCAGCATTGGCTCTTTTATGTGTATTTTCTCCAGGCTCCAGCCCAGCGCCCATTTTCTCCAGTTTATGTCCATGTTTTCGTCATCGTTTCGTGTGTTTACTGCGTCAAGAAAGTACAGTCGTATATGTGTATTGTCCCCCTCTTTTCTCCAGCAAAAGTTTTGGAACACGAGACGTTTCATGCTACATTTCTCCTGGACAAAAAGTCTTTTGATATTAAATTCGCTCGCTGACTTTACTACAGTTTCTATTGCTTTCTCCAGGGTTTCGAGCGGCAGAAGAGAGAAAGAGAGAGAGAAAATAAAGCTTGTTGAAAATAACTTTAGCGTGACTAAACTTCAGGTTCAGGACGTTTTTCCTGTATTTTCACGTGTTTTTGTTCATGTCCGTCAAGAAGTGGGGATTATGTTGCTATCCAACAAAAAACTGGAAAGTTTGCTCAAGTTTTTGTGATCAAGTTCAGAAAAGTTGAACGTTATGCAGGAAGAAGTACCGCCAGAGAATCTGATTTCTGTTTTGTTTTTTACGAAAATAACTGAAACGGCATTAAAGTATAGCATAATTTTCTATATTTCAATTTCTACCATTGAAATTTCAACTTCATAAATTTTTGAACAAAATGACGCTTTTTCAATAATCCTGTACGCATCTCCAGTGAGTTCTGAAGCTAAAACATTTCATGCACTAAAAGGGCTTTTCTCCAGTATGCGCTCACCAAAATCAATTCAGAGCCTTATAAAAAGTTGTGTACGAAGAGGCTAGAGCGGAGAGTGGAGACTATATAAATTCGTGTAAAAAAGCCTATATCATAGACCTAAACTGCCAATAGCAAATAAATAACTCTGTCGTCGTCGCTAGTCGCTGTATAAATAAATGGAATCTGCAGCAATTGCTCAACCTCAACTATTATTGCAAAATATCCTTGGAAAAAAATGTGATGACAATACAAGATACAGGAAAGAGTATTGCGAAATTCTTGCACACAAATCTCCTATCGGTAATAACCGTTAAATATCATGTAGGATCGTATCGTTCGATTTCATTGCGATTCGATTGCGTAATTCAGTCAGACAGACAGAGAGAGATCACGTATGAACAAAAATTCCATTGAAAATATACAACAAAACGTGTAGCCTTCCCAGTCGCTCGCTGCTTTCACCTTTAAAAAAGTCCATAGAGAACAAATGTTCTCTATGGTAAAGATGAAAAGACGGATTGGTTTGAGTAGAATGCGAGAAATGCGCGCTCAGCCAGCGGCGGCACACGATAACATTCTTGAAAAATATTCGGCGATCCTTTTGAAAATTATCTCTTTTGTTTCTCTCATCCTTCTCGTTTCTTAACATGTGAATTAAACGGCTTTTGCCGTTGGGAAAGACTGGCTCAGGTATTCGAAAGATTCGGCGAATCTCTGTATAATTTCTTCATCATCTCATCCATCTCTGGCTCGTTTAAATGGAATGAATTCAATGACAGCCTGCCGCCGCCCACAGCTATTAACAACAGGAGAAAGTTTAGAGGATTTTCAAACGCTTTCTCTACATTATATATTAACGTTTTCCAAGGATTTCTAGTAGACTCAATTTAAAAACCACAGGGTTTAACCCCGTGTTCTCTTCTAAAATACTCTTGAGCTCAAAACCATCGAACCACAAGAATGCAGGGCAAAATCTAGTTAGTTTCTAGCACAAGTTTCTTCGAGTAATCAAGTTTCATTACAACTTGTAGGATTGTAGAAAAGTGAACTTTGGAAGCTCTAAAAAAACTAGAAGAAAAAGTATATCAAGTTTTATTAGAACCAGGTTTGAAAGAATCGTTGGTTGAAGATAATCTGGGAGCAATAAATTTTCAAGCTGTATTCTTCTATGATTCTGTTGTTCTTCTCCTCCTTGTTCTAGTCATTAGATTGTGTTGAAATGAGAGGAATTAGGAAGAGATTGGATAGACGAGCACCAAGGAAAGAGCCATAAAGAATAATAATTTTGGGAAAGCGAGAGACAGAATTGAGAGAATGAGAATCAGATGGATGATATAAATTAGAGGCAAACAAAAGGACATTTCCCCAACCAAGATCTCGCTTACAGTAAGTCAGTTGAGTATCATTTAGAGTCAGAAGAAGCTGGTTTCGTTGAGAACAAGAACAAAAGGAAAAAGCATTATAGAGGTCTATTTTTAAATGTAATTTAGTCGCATTCCTTCATCAGCCATTATGCCAGGAACAAGAGCCAAGAATTATATGGAAGAAGAAGAAGACAGAAGAATTGAATCAACGGAACAACCCTTTAAGCAAGCTAAATTACTTCTGCGTATACTTACAGTGTGCTAGATATTTACGCTTTGTTCATTTCAGCTTTAGGAAGCCACGGATCTGTGAGAGCCTCAAGAGATGTACAGGCCGCGTAGCCGAGATAAAGGTGGTGCGACGCTAGCGCCATCTAGCGGCCGCGCGCATCATGAAAGTTATATACCGTAAAAGAGTACGAGGTTGGGGTCGTGCAATTTACACTAGATTTTGAGGTAAATTTCCAGTACTTTTTTGGCTATTTTAATTGACAATTGGTCTATGGAAAGGAACCCGCACGTATTATTTAGCATTGTCTACGTCATAGAATTTTTTGAGAGTTGCTCTATTAGCACTATTGTGTTAGCTGCGTCCTTGTTGAACAATAGTGTTTAGGCTTCTATTTAGACATTTAGCAATTGTTTGCAAGCAGTTTAGGTTAGGTTATGTACACACTTAACGTGTCAATTAAATATTGCGCTGTCTTTTGAGTTTACTGTGTCCATGACACAAATATATAGTTGTGGATTACCAAATGCATCCAGCTTTTCCGTCTCAAACTTGGTTGCATATTTATCCATGGAAATGTATCAAATTGTATGGAGATGTTATGGAGATTCCCAATAATATTTTTAACTGGAGCGGCGCAGCAATTAAGTAAGTCATGTAAGTTTAGCTCTCAGTCATCAGTCAACTGTCAATATATTCATAGGCAAAAAAACGTACAAAACTTTTGAAGACTGACATAAGGATGTTTAAACAAGGATTTGCGTCATCAGAGTCGTAAATCGTAAATTGTCAGCTACTACAATTACAAAAGAGCCATAATAGCAGGGATTTCCCGAAATATGTAACATTATGAGATGCTTCGATATAGGAAGAAAAACATGTGATCATGTTCACGTTGCATAACTTAGTTAAAGTTGAAGTTAGATTAGATATAGCGTTGCTTTAGAAGGCTCCAAGTCGGATGATGCATAAGCTGAAGCTGAAGCTGATTGACTGACGAGTCTTTGGAGCTTGACATTATGATCTCTTATAGCTGATTTCTGATTTCAACCCTTATTTCCGGCCCATAAAGACTTTGAATGCAGGTGAAGGTAGGTTCCAATATGTAATTTTAATTGAGAGATTCAAGGGAATTTATGCTGGATTTAATTGCGGCTCCGAGCTAAATCTTCAAGTCCATTGGTCTATAAATTATAGCCAGTTTGAACAGGATACAACCTGACTTTTCTTGGTGTTATTGAGGCCATCGATGGATATAATTGGGCTGACCAAAACATTCTCCCTTGATTGAACGCTTGAGCTCTTGTCAACTCTCTTGATTGCGAAACATTATTAATGTGTCGGATAAAAATGCATTCGTTAGAAGTCTTTTAAACATACAAAGTTTGCAGTTTAGCCTTGACCCGGTGGGCTTTATAGGCGAAAGGTCATAGTCAGGATGTCGCTGATTGTTTGAATTTGGCGCCATTTTGCCGTTTTTATACATGACCTTTGACCTGCGAACTGCAAGTGTGGCAACATTGATAGGTGACCTATGTGGCAATCAATTAAGTGACAACTACACTTAATTTCCAAAAAAGTGGACAATGGAAAAAGTGGGAAATATTTTGTCAGACCTCGGTGCCGTTTAAACAAACTTTTCATTTTCCGTCATTTGATATAGTTTCGTAAAGTTGTTATTTTTCGAATTGGGAATAAACTTGACTGCATTATAGTTTTACATATATACAGGGTGACCTATTTGACCTGGTCGTTCTTCAAGTTCAGCAACAGCTGATGGCGTGTCTCAGGTCATCTCCGCAATCTCGACAACATTTCTTCCTGGTCGTTAAACCTGTGTAACGTCACGTAACTTTAATGGATATGGATTATGGATGATACAAGAGGAGATATCTATTATATTACATGGATTTGCCGCAGATATATATTACTGACCTCTGATCTCATTTCTGTAATTTCTGTTCACTACCAACAGCCATAACCAGCATATGGGCCTTGAGCTCGCCAACTAGTAACCAAGTTCCAAGAACCGCTGGCGGCGGCTTCTGTGGAGTCCATGCAAGAAGTTCCAGAACATTCTCATCTCATCAGCTCAGCTCGTCCAGCAGCTGGAGACGTCCAGGAAGGAAAATATTGCAAATATTCAGCCATCAGGACGAAACAGTCTGATACTTTTAGGATTCGCAATTCGCCATTTTCAAATTGGCATAATCTTTTGCACACGCTTCCGAAATACAAGTCCTGCTGATAGCCCTGAACACATGTCCGTTAATCAGCTTTCGATATTTCCTCATCGCCCAAACCTTGAACTGAGCTTAGGTAGCAACAGAAAAG